>MJUU01001320.1:23310-46421 GCA_002080025.1 Modiolus philippinarum
GAAAAAAGGCCCAAAGGGGGTTGTAAATGAAAAAAGAAGTTTTTTTAAACTTTTTTGTCAGATGTCAGATTTCGATGCACATTTTTTCTGTATGCTTCCTACAGCATATTCAAACAAATAAATCAAACAATTAAATTCTTTTTCAATACTCAAGAGGCTCAAAAGGAGTCTATAGTAAAAAAGTGTTTGTAATTTTAAATTATTTTTCTGTAGGTACTTAAAACGTTTAAATAGATAAATCAATACCAACTTGATTTTTTAAAGAGGCCCAAAGGGGGTATCAAAAACAAAACCTACCTTATTTTTTCAAAGAATCCGAATTCAAACAAGGATATTTTTTGCCTAAGGTTATTTACACATGACATGCATAATGAAATTACATGGATATGGATGGAAAATAATAATCATGATAAATAAATATCTGGCAGTGGTAAAACATTAACCCCCCCCCCCCCNNCCCCCCCCCAAAAAAAAAAAAAAAAGGTTTTATATATATATTCAGAGTGCAATGTTTGTATACAACATTTTTTTAGAGTTCACTGTGGTAAAACTATAGGTAAAAGGAAAAATATATTATAAATAATGCACCGTTGAAATGTACAATTAGGGCATCATGAATATCAAACCATTTACTGTCATTGTATTGAAGATTTATCTCCATGCAGTTGTTAGCAACAGGAAAAAATATAACTTATTGTTTAGTATTGATGCATGTAATAGATCTAGGCGAGGTGAACAAAGTTTTTAATCATGTATAGTAATGGGCATGAATTCATATATTACGTCCATTAATAGGCATAGATATATACATCATGTCAAATAATGGGCATTAATATATAAATCATGTACAAAAATGGGCATTAATCTATAAATCATGTCAATTAATGGGCATGAATATATAAATTAAGTCAAGTAATGGGCATTAATACATAAATTATATAAAGTAGTGAACATTAATGTATAAGCCATGCACAGTAATGGGCATTAATATATAAATTATATAAAGTAATGGCCATTAATATATAAATCATATAATTAATGGGCATTAATTTATGTGTTTTACTAAATTACAACCATCAAATTATAAACAGTTAATATAATGGTCATGAAATTGACTTTGATTTAATGTTTTAATGGCCATTACTTTTTTTGCTACAAGAAATAATGCCCATTAATGGCCATTACTTTTTTTGCTACAAGAAATAATGCCCATTATTATTTTAATGCCCATAAATCTAATGGGAAGAGAAATTATTCAGTCAATTTAATGATTAATTAATGGTATTTTCATTATTTCATACCATTAATTTTTATTTTAATGGCATATTTTAGAAAACCATAAATTAGTTTCTGACAAAAAATAATGGGTAGTTTTAATGGATTTATGACATTTAATGGCATATTAATGGTATTTTAATGGATTTTTCATGGAATTTTAATGATTTCTTCTGCAGTAGTGATATGTATTATGGTCTCATGTTCATTTACTCCATATCCTTTCGATAAATATAAAAATCTCTTCTTTATCTTATTTTGTTCATATTTACAATAAATTAAAGAAAATCTTTGAAAAAAAATCACTTGTCAATATTCATTTTAGTCAATACAAATACACCAGTCATTGTGAAACTTTCCTTTTATACATAAATTTTGTTCAATATTCCATGAAAATGCAAAATTTGTAAATAAGCACTTGTAAATCTTCAATTCAGTCATTACAAATGTTACCGGTCATTTTACACAATATTTTGTTCAGAATTCCATCAAAATGAACAATTTTAGTAATAAATCACTTGGTAATCTTTATTTTAGTCATTATAAATGTACCGGTCAGTGAAAAACTTTCCTTTTACACATTATTTCGTTCAAAATTCCATGAAAATGAACAATTTTAGTAAAAAATCACTTGATTATCTTCATTTTAGTCATTATATATGCACTGGTCAGTGCGAAACTTTCGTTTTACATATAATTTTGTTCGTTATTCCTATAAATCAAAAATTTCTTGTAAAAAATTACTTGTCGATATTCATTTTAGTTATAACAAATACACTGGCCAGTGCAAAACTTTCCTTTTACACATTATTTTGTTAAAAATTCCATGAAAATGAAATTTTTTGTTAAAAGTCACTATAAATGTACCTGTCAGTGTGAAACTTTCCTTGTACACATAATTTTGTTTAAAATTCCATGAAAATGAATAATTTCAGTAAAAAATCACTTAGTAATTTTTATTTTAGTCATTATAAAGGTACCGGCCAGTACGAAACTTTCCTTTCACACATTATTTTGTTCAAAATTCAATGAACATGAAAAATTCTAATAAAAAAACCCTTCGTGAACTTTATTTAAGTCATTATAAATGTACTGGTCAGTGAGAAACTTTTCATTTACACATTATTTTATTCAAATCAATGAAAATGAAAAAAAATTATTAAAAAAATACTTGGTATTCTTTATTTTAGTCATTTTAAATGTACCGGTCAGTGTGAAATTTTCCTTTTACATAATATTTTGTTCAAAATTCTATGAAAATGAAAAAAAAAATAGTAAAAAATCAATTGGTTATCTTTATCTTAGTCATTATAATTTTATCGATCAGTGCGAAAATTTCCTTTTACATATTGTTTTGTTCAAAATTCCACAAAAATGAAAAATTTTAGTAAAAAATCACTTGGTAATCTTTATTCTTAGACAAGTCATTATAAATGTACCTGTCAGTGCAAAACTGTCCTTTTACACATTATTTTGTTCAAAATTCAATGAAAATGAAAAAAAAAAAACTATTCATTATAAAAGTACAGGTCAGAGCGAAACTTTTCTTTTACACAAAATTTTATTCAAAATTCAATGAAAATGAAAAATTCTTTAAAAAATCACTTGTTAATTTTTATTTTGGTCATTTTAAATGTACCGGTCAGTGTGAAACTTTCCTTTTACATATTATTTTGTTCAAAATTCCATGAAAATGAAAATAATTAGTAAATAATCACTTGTTAATTTTCATTTTTGTCATTATATATGTACTGGTCAGTGTGAAACTTTCCTTACACAAATTATTTTGTTCAAAATTCCATGAAAATGAAAACTTGTAGTTAATAATCACTTTAGTCATTTTAATTGTACCGGTCAGTGCAAAATTTTCCTTTTACATATTATTTTGTTCAAAATTCCGTCAAAATGAAAAATTTAAGTAATAAAAATCTCTTCTTAATCTTATTTTGTTCATAATTCCTATAAATTAAAAACTCTTTGAAGAAAATCACTTGTCAATATTCATTTTAGTCATTAGAAATGCACCAGTCATCGTGAAACTTTCCTTTACACATTATTTTGTTCAATATTCCATGAAAATACAAAATTTGAAAAGAAACACTTGTAAATCTTCAATTCAGTCATTACAAATGTTACCGGTCATATTACACATTATTTTGTTCAAAATTCCATTAAGAATGAACAGTTTTAGTAAAAAATCACTTGGTAATCTGTATTTTAGTCATTATAAAAGTACCAGTCAGTGCATTATTTCGTTCAAAATTCCATTAAAATGAACAATTATAGTAAAACATCACTAGATAATCTTCATTTTAGTCATTATATATGTACCGGTCAGTGTGAAACTTTCGTTTTACATATTATTTTGATCATAATTCCTATAAATTAAAAATTTCTGAAAAAATTACTTGTCAATATTCATTTTAGTTATTACAAATACACTGGTCAGTGCGAAACTTTCCTTTTACACATTACTTTGTTCAAAATTCCATAAAAATGAAACTTTTTGTAAAAAGTCACAATAAATGTACCTGTCAGTGTGAAACTTTCCTTTTACACATTATTTTGTTTGAAATTCACTGAAAATGAAAAATATTAGTAAGAAATCACTTAGTAATTATTATTTTAGTCATTATAAGTGAACCGGTCAGTACGAAACTTTCCTTTCACACATTATTTTGTTCAAAATTCAATGAACATGAAAAATTGTAATAAAAAAATCACTTGGTAATCTTTATTTTAGTTATTAGAAATGCATCGTTCAGTGAGAAACTTTTAATTCACACATTATTTTATTCAAAATTCAATGAAAATGAAAAATTTTAGTAACAAATCACTTGGTAATCTTTATTTTAGTCATTTTAAATGTAACGGTCAATGTAAAATTTTCCTTTTACATACTATTTTGTTCAAAATTCCATGAAATTGAAAAAAAATAGTAAAAAATAACTCGTTAATCTTCATTTTTGTCAATATATATGTACCGTTTAGTGTGAAACTTTCCTTTTACAAATTTTTTGTTCAAATTCTATGAAAATGAAAAATATTAGTAAAAATGAATTGGTAATGTTTATTTTAGTCATTATAAATCTACCAGTCAGTGCGAAACTTTCCTTTTACATATTGTTTTGTTCAAAATTCCATAAAAATGAAAAAAATTAGTAAAAAATCACTTGGTAATCTTTATTCTAGGACTAGTCATTATAAATGTACCTGTCAGCGCGAAACTTTCCTTTTACACATTATTTTGTTCAAAATTTCATGAAAATGAAAATTTTGTTATTAGTAAAAAATCACTTTGGAATCTTTATTTTAGTCATTTCAATATTTTTACCCCTAAAAATAGTCCGAGCCTATGTATAGAAAATTTTTCGGAGTACCCCCGGGCGCCAGGAGTATCCCACCGGGTGCCATTCCATCCTCAAGATGTCATGTTCTAGTGTCCAGTGTCTAAGCTTGACCACATATCCTGACCAATCCCCCTTGGCTTACTGGCTCAAGCTAGACCTGCGATCCTGCCCAATCTCCGTGGGCTGACTCCAGACAGGGAAAAAATTAAATTCACATTAGACCAGTCTTGGTAATTATAAGTATAAACCCTCTATCCACTGCTGCGATTCCACGATTGTTTCTGCCTGCGATCCTGACCAATCCCCCTTGGCTGACTCTAGACAGGGAACAAATTAAATGGAGTAGATTTACATTCCTTCCAGCATGTTCAGTAAAGTAAGTGAGAACCGAACCGTCAATCCAAAATGAATAATCCAAGGACAATGGCAACATCAGAAACAAAAAAGAAACAGAGACGCAACATGAGAATATCAGTAAATCGGCAATTGTGTAATGAAAATATACGACTTGGTCTCATAACCCGAGCCAAGGGGTTGTTTCTTCGATTGTAAATCGGCAATTGGTAATGAAAATATACGACTTGTCTCACTGTCTGGTCTCAAAACCCGAGTCAAGGTGTGACTCAACGTTGTAGCCGATGTGTCTGGCAACATGCATCGTATTATAAATTAGTTTACAGACTCTGTTTCCCCTTGTATCCCCTTATTGTCACTTCGAACCATGTGAATGCCCTGTGAGTATAAGTAGTAATGACAAAAGAAAAAAACTAACAGTTGACTGTCGCTTCATCTCAAATCGCCATTTTGTCTGTTAAAGGAATAAAATCACGAGATTCGTTCCACCACGTGATTCTCTTCATCAATGGGGATTCAGAATCCCCATCCAATTTATTGGAGTTTTCTTAGATATAGGATAATAATTAAAACCTAATTACCATTATAAATTGTAGCGTTCTTTTGTTTTATTTATACATTCCATGCTTAAGTCACATTATATTCTTAATAAATCTTTCAAAAAAGGGAATTTATCGAGGCCTATGTTCATGCTGGAGACATTTATTCATTATACGTCCTTGTTCATAAGTAATTTATAAAAAAAACTTTCTCGCAATACCAAATTTATGCATCTTTAGTCAAAATGACCTCAAAAGTGGAAGATATTATTTGTCAGTGCTTATTTCAATTGTTGCGGCACAACATTTATATGTATGTATCTACTAATTACCTTATAAGATTGAAATATTTTGCATTTTAGCTTTTTTCCTTTCTCGCGATACCAAATGTATACATCGTCTGTCAAAAATAACCTGAAAATTTGGAGATATCCACATTGGAGATATTAAATGTTGGTGTTTATTTCAATTGTGGCGACACAAGATTTATATGTATTTTTCCCTAAATTACCTTATAAGATTGAAATATTTTGCATTTTGGCTTTTTTTCTTTCTCGCGATACCAAATTTATACATCTTTTGTCAAAAATGTACTCAAAAGTGGAAGATATTCTATGTTAGTGCTTATTTCAATTGTCACGACACAACTTTTATATGTATTTTTCACAGAATTACCTTATTAGATTGAAATATTTTGCATTTTAGCTTTCTATCCCTCTAGCGATAACAAATCTATACATCTTTTGGCAAAAATGACCTCAAAAGTCGGAGATATTATATGTCGGTGCTTATTTAAATTGTCGCGACACAACATTTATATGTATTTTTCCCAAAATCACCTTATAAGATTGAAATATTTTGCATTTTAGCTTTTTTCCTCTCTTGCGATACCAAAATACAAAACATACCGATGTTGCAAGTATACATCTTTTTTAAAAATGATCTCAATAGAGGGAGATATTATATGTCAGTGCTTATCTTAATTGTCACGACCTAACATTTATATGTATTTTTCCAAAAATTACCTTATAGGACTGAAATATTTTGAATTATAGCTATTTTCCTTCCTTGCGATACCAAAAGTATGCATTTTTTATCAAGAATGAATCCAAAAGTGGGACATATTACATGTTAATGCTTATTTCAATTGTCGTGACACAACATTTATATGTAGTTTTCCCAAATTACCTTATAAGACTGAAATATTTTGCATTTTCCTTTCTTGCGATACCTAATTTATACATCTTTTGTTAAAAATGACCACAAAAGTGGGAAATATTATATGTCGGTGCTTATTTCAATTGTCGCGACACAACATTTATATGTATTTTTTCCAGAATGACCAAATAAGACTGAAATATTTTGCATTTAAGCTGTTTTCCTTTCTCTTGATACGAAAATGGATTTTTTGTCAAAATTGAATCAAAACAACGACAGTAGAATACCGAAGGAACAAAGCACAAGATTACACAAATCAAAGTCCAGAGACAAGGCAAAAGCAAGAACACAAAGACCAAAGACACCACATGCCCACAAAGCACACGAACATTACATTTACAACACAAAAAACTAAAGCACTAACAGTGTGAACTCTCAATATACAAGAGCGACATCAGGTGCCCCGGAAGGGTAAGCATGTCCTGCTCTGTACACAGCACCCGTCACACGGTCAGTGAGGAATATGTTTTGAAGGATCTGTTAGGTAACTGATTAGTTATTGTCATTTTCTAACCCTGAGACAAAACCAACGGAGAACCATGGTACATGTAACTTCTCTAACCCTCAAACAGTACCAAGGTGAAATTTTGAAAAGCTTTTGTAATAACTTTAGTAGTCAAACATGGACAGGGACAAATCGGTACCACCAGCATCACTGACGAAGACAAAACTAAAATTTAACAGGACAACACAAAAAACTAAAGCACTGACAGTGTGAACTCCCATAAAAACCGAGAGCTACATCAGGTGGCCCGGAAGGGTAAGCATGTTGGAAAAAGTTGGAGATATTATATGCTAATGCTTATTTCAATTCTGGCGACACAACATTTACATGTATATTCCCCAAATTACCTTTATAAGACTGAAATATTTTGCATTTTAGCTTTTTTCCTTTCCCACGAAATCAAATCTTTACATCTTTTGTCAAAAATGAATCCAAAAATTGCAGGTAATATATGTTAATGCTTATTTCGATTGTCACGACAAAACATTTATATGTATTTTTTTTTAAATTACCTTATAAGACTGAAATATTTTGCATTTTAGCTGTTTTCCTTTCTGTTTATACAAAATCTATGGATTTCTTGTCAAAATTGAATCAAAAAGTTGGAGATATTATATATCGATACTTATTTCAATTGTAACGACACGGTATTTATATGTATTTTTTCCAAAATTACCGTATTAGACTGAAATATTTTGCATTTAAGCTGTTTTCCCTTCTCTTAATACGAAGTCTATGGATTTTTTGTAAGTACTGAAACAAAAAGTTGGAGATATTATATCTTAATGCTTATTTCAATTGTCGCGATACAAGATTTACATGTATATTCCCCAAATTACCTTTATAAGACTGAAATATTTTGCATTTTAGCTTTTTTCCTTTCTCGCGATACCAAATCTATACCTCTTTTGTCAATCATGAATCCAAAAATTGGAGATATTATATGTTAATGCATATTATGCCTAAATATCGCCCACCTTCAAAAATAAACTGCTTGTTTTGATATAATTAATGACGCTGTAACCAGTTATTGTAAAAAATGGTGCAAACGCGAAAGTGCAGAGAAGTATGCTCTAAATTTATTTAAAGATAAAATTATTACCAAGGTCACCAACAGAATACATTTTTATAAACTTTGAGATAATTATGTTGAGTCACCTCTTAAGCTGTCTGTAAATAGAATTAAGCCTAAATTGAAGGATCTTGGTAAAAAATATATGTTTGTACCTGTGGACAAGGCTTCTAACAATGCTGCTATTGTCTGAAAGAAATACTACATCGATGTTCAACAAAACGAACTGGAAAAGTCAGACACTTTCAAACGTACCAATTGGGACGAAAACACGCTAACCAAACAACACTATAAGGATACAGATATGCTTAAAGTTCCACCGAAAGATAACATCCTACCTACCATGTACTGGGTTCGGAAACTTAACAAAAATCCCTTTAAACACCGTTTTATTTCTGCATTTAGTAAGTGTTCTACTACTAATTTATCCATCCATTTAACTAGTTCACTTACTTGTATAAAGGAATTGGTTATTAAATACTGTGAAAAAAACTTATCAAAACTCTGGTGTAAATTACTTTTGGAGTGTAAAAAATACTATTGAAGTTTTAGTTAAATCAGAGACCAGTCTCATCTATTGACAGTTATGATTTTTCTACACCTTAAACTAAAATTCCACATGATTTGATTAAATCCAAATTGGGACAACTTATTAAATGGTCTTTTAAATTTTCTGGTCTGCAGTTCATTTGCTCTAACAAAGAGCAATTATTCTTCTCTAATATTACCTACAATAATCATTGTTCCTGGACATGTGATGATATAATTAATGCACTTAATCTTTTGCTGGACAATATTTTTGTTCGTTTTGGCAACACTATTTATCATCAGGTCATAGGCATTCCCATGGGTACAAATTGTGCACCTCTAATTGCAGATCTTTTCCTTTTCTGTTACGAACGAGACTTCATGAAAAAAACTTCAAAACGGAATTATACCAAACAGTGATAAACTTATTTCTGTTTTCAATGATAAAAGCAGGTATATTGGCGATATCCTTACTATTGATAATCCCCAGTTTTTAGATTATGTAGACATTATTTTCCCGCAACAACTTAAATTAAATAAAGCTAACAATGATTCAAAATACTGCCCTTTTCAGGATCTAACTATCATTATTGACTCTGGTAAAATAAAACCAAAATATATGATAAACGGGATGATTTTGATTTCACTATTACTAATTTCCCTTTTCTTGACGGCGACATCCCTCTAGCTCCATCCTACGGGGTGTATATTTCTCAACTGGTACGATTTGCACGAGTTAGTTCTACTCTTGACGATTTTAATGAACGTAACCTTACTATCACAACCAAACTTTTACAACAGGATTACAGATTTCATAAGTTGTTGAATACATTTAAGAAGTTTTATAATAGATATGAACATTTAATATCTAAATATGGTGTCACTCGTAAACAGCTTATTACTAAGGGCATTTCTAATCCTCGTTTTTACGGAAATGTTGTTAAAAAATGCCAGAAATTGATTAAAAATCCAGAAAAGCTGGGACGTAACTTGCATTCTTTACGTAATAAGGGATATCGACACGATATACTGCTTGCATCCGTTAAATTAGCTTTGAGACCTAATGGCCTGAAAATTTTGCCAAACACTGGCCTTTCACTGATACTGCCGATGTCTACTGAAATTTATGATCATTCTTGACCAAACCCTTCGGGAAGTTTTGAATTTGATTTTTCTTCCGTAGTGCGACAGTGTTCTACCAGCAGACTAGGCTCCTTGAGCTAGCGGCAGTTTAGCGGCGAGCACCCCTTTACCCATCTTTCAAAATTACGTATTGTGTTTTCTTTCCTTTCAAGATTGTGGTCATGGAGTTAGTAGTCTACCTGTAGTGGGTTTTATTCGTATGTTTGTTATACTTTAGGCAAACGGGACAGATAAAGGGGAGGTTTGGGTGCCCATAAACCGGTTTAACCCTACCGCTGTCCCGAGTTCCCATTGTTTTCAACGTTTGTCTCTTGTCTTATTCGTGTTTTTCATGTATAGTTCCATGACAGATTGTGGCATGTAATTATAATTTTCAGCAATTGTAGGTGTTTCCTGTCATCCATCTTTTTACATTTATTTCAATTGTCACGACGCAACACTTATATGTATTTTTTTTAAAAACTACCTTAAAAGACTGAAATATTTTACATTTTATCTGTTTTCCTTTCTCGCAATACCAAATAAATGCATCTTTTGTCAAAAATGAATTAAAAAGTGGGAGATATTATATGTTAATGCTTATTTCAATTGTCGCTACACAAAATTTATAAGCATTTTCCCCAAATTACCTTTATAAGACTTAAATATTTTGCATTAGAGCTGTTGGCCTTCCTTGCCATACCAAATTTATGCATCTTTTGTTAAAAATGAAACCAAAAGTGAGAGATATTATATATCGATGCTTATTTCAATTGTAACAACACGGTATTTATATGTGTTTTGACCAAAATTACCTTATAAGACTGAAATATTTTGCATTTTAGCTGTTTTCCTTCATCTTTTGTCTAAAATGAATCCAAAAGCGGGAAATATTACATGTTGGTGGTTATTTCAATTGTCACGACACAACATTTAAATGTATTTTTCCCAAATTACCTTATAAGACTGAAATAATTTGCATTTTAGCTGTTTACTTTTCTCGCAATACCAAATTTATGCATCTTTTGTTAAAAATGACCACAAAAGTGGGAGATATTTTATGTTGGTGCTTATTTCAATTGTCGCAACACAAAATTTATATGTATTTTTTCCAAAATTACCTTATAAGACTGAAATATTTTGCATTTAAGCAGTTTTCCTTTCTCTTAATACGTAATCTATGGATTTTTTGTCAAAACTGAATCAAAAAGTTGGAGATGTTATATGTTACAGTGCTTGTACAGTAAAACATAACCAATCACACCATTATACCATACACCATACACCATGCACCATTACACCATACACCATGAACCATTACACCATATACCATACACCATCACACCATTGCACCATATACCTTACACCATACACCATGCACCATGCACCATACACCATGTACCATACACCATACACCATACGCTTTACTTCTTACACTATACACTATGTCCAGTAGAATGTATTTGCATTTTTTTATTTTATAGTGGCCGGTATATACAACAAATGAATTTTATCTTTTTGTGGGACAAAATGAAGATTTTCAATAAAAATTTGTCTCGGCGAGATCTCATTTTTCAGTCTCAACTCTAGAATACTTTCCACAAAATAATCTTGTTATTTACAATCGTGTAAACAAAATAAAGGGTGATACAGATTTTCGTTTGCCGTATTTTATTTCGCGTGTTGCTTTTTCTCGCTTTCAAAATGTCATTTTTGCCCTCATCTTATTTATTAAGTTTTTCCTTTATATCTTTCGATTATCGAGCGTACATTAACATATCATCATGAAGGCGGCAAAGGCTTAGGGCTATCATCGTACAGCGTCCATAACCCTTTTTTCGTACACCAAACACGATCTTATTTCACGTGAAATGTACATTGTACACGAGAATTTCGAAATTTCTTCCATCAAACAGAACCTATTTTTATTTTTTATACACCGTACAATGACAAATTCCTTTAAAACCCTCATTAATCATATAAATAGAGAACTGGAGTTGACTTGGTGGCATTTGCACCATTTCGCATACTATCTATGTCCCTATTGTAGCATATTTTCAGTAAATTTGTACAAAATTTGAGTACTAAATGGTATTTACATCATATCGTATAACATCAATATCACCATTGTTCCATATTTTCAGTAAATTTGTACCAAATTTGAGTACAAGATGGCATATACATCATATCGCATATTATCGATATCCCTATTGTTGCATATTTTCAGTAAATTTGTACCAAATTTGAGTACTTATTGGCATTTACACCATATCGCATACTATCGATATCCCTATTTTTGCATGTTTTCAGTATATTTGTACCAAATTTGAGTACTAGATGGAATTTATATTATATTGCATACTTTCGATATCCCTATTGCTGCATATTTTCAGTAAATTTGTACTAAATTTAAGTATTAGATGGCATTTACATCATATCGCATACTATCGAAATCCCTATTGTTGCATCTTTTCAGTATATTTGTACCAAATATAAGGCTTTTACACCATATTGCATACTATCTCTATCGCTTTCGTTGTATATTTTCAGTAAATTTTGGCCAAATTTGACTATTAGATGGCATTTACACCATATCGCATACTATCAATATCCCTATTGTTGCATATTTTCAGTAAATTTGTACCAAGTTTGAGTATTAGATGACATTTACACCATATTGCATACTATCGATATCCCTATTGTTGCATATTTTCAGTATATTTGTACCAAATTTGAGTACTAGATGTCACCTACATCATATTGCATACTCTCGATATCCCTATTGTTGCATGTTTTCAGTAAATTTGTACCAAATTTGAGTATGAGATGGTATTTACACCATATCGCATACATTCGATATCCCTATTGTTGCATGTTTTCAGTATATTTGTACCAAATTTGAGTACTAGATGACATTTACATCATATCCCATACTATCAATATCCCAATTGTTGCATATCTTCAGTAAATTTGTACTAAATTTGAGTACTAGATGGCATGTACATCATATCGCATACTATCTATTTCCCTATTGTTGTATATTTTTAGTATCTGTGTACCAAATTTGAGTATCAGATGGAATTTTCATCATATCGCTATATCCCTATTGTTGCATGTTTTCATCAAATTTTCATCATATTTTCATTATGTTCCTTATGTATTCTGCTGCTGTTGTTCAGTAAATTTGTACCAAATTTGAGTATTAATTGACATTTACACCATATCGCATACTATCAATATCCCAATTATTGCATGTTTTCAGTATATTTGTACCAAATTTAAGTACTAGATGGAATTTATATCGTATCGCATACTATCGATATCCCCATTGCTGCATATTTTCAGTAAATCTGTACCAAATTTAAGTATTAGATGGCATTTTCACCATATCACACTATCGATATCCCTTTTGTTGCATATTTTCAATAAACTAGTACCAAATTTGAGTACTAGATGACATGTAGATGTACATCATATTGCATACTATCTATATCCATATTGTTGCATATTTCCAGTAAATTTGTACCAAATTTGAGTACTAAATGGCATTTACACCAGATATCCCTATTGTTGCATGTTTTCAGTATATTTGTACCAAATTTGAGTATTAGAGGGAATTTACATCATATCGCATAATATCGATATTCCTATTGTTGCATATTTTCAGTAAATTTGTACCAAATTTGGGTACTAATTGGCATTCACACCATATCGCATACTATCAATAACCGTATTTTTGCATGTTTTCAGTATATTTGTACGAAATTTGAGTACTAGATGGAATTTATATCATATCGCATACTTTCTATATCCCAATTGCTGCATATTTTCAGTAAATTTGTACAAAATTTGAGTATTAGATGGCATTTACACCATATCGCATACTATCGATATCCCTATTGTTGCATGTTTTAGGCATGTTCAGTATATTTGTACCAAATTTGAGTACTAGATGGCATTTACACCACAACACATAATATTGATATCCCTATTGTTGCATGTTTTCAGTATAATTGTACCAAATTTGAGTATTAGAGGGAATTTACATCATTTCACATAATATCGATATCCCTATTGTTGCATATTTTCAGTAAATTTGTACCAAATTTGAGTACCACTTGGCATTTACACCATATCGCATACTATCGATATCCCTATTGTTGCATGTTTTCAGTATATTTGTACCAAATTTGAGTACTAGATGGAATTTATATCATATTGCATCCTATGGCGATCCCTATTGGTTCCATATTTTCACTAAATTTGTACCAAATTTGAGTATTAGATGGCATTTACACCATATCTCATACTATTGATATCCCTATTGTTGCATGTTTTCAGTATATTTGTACCAAATTTGAGTACTAGATGACATTTACATCATATTGCATAATATCGATATCCCTATTGTTGCATTTTTTCAGTAAATTGGTACCAAATTTTAGTAGGAGATGGCAATTGTACATCATATCGCATACTATCGATATCCGTATTGTTGCATATTTCCAGTAAATTTCTAACTAGTTTGAGTACTAGATTGCATTTCCACCATATTGCATGGCATCTCTATCTATATTATTGTATATTTTCAGTAAATTTGTACTAAATTTGAGTATTAGATGGCATTTACACCATGTACTATACTATTGATAGCTTGTTGTTGCATCTGTGCAGGAAATTTGTACCACATTAGAGTCACAGCAGCTAGATAGTATTCGGACAAAATGACATATACTATGCAGCAAATCATATTAAATATGAGTGTTTGTAAATTTCTTGCATTTTTAGGGAACATTATGCCAATGGGAAAATATCATTTTGCGCACTGTGAGTATTTGGACATCAATACGTCATATAATATTTTCTCGCAAGTTTTCAGGATTGTAAAATTGTTGAAAAAAATATTACTTTTGTCAAGTTTATGGCAAAATTTATTAAGAAATATGTGTCATAAACCAGCGCGATCTTCGCGAACATAATTTGATTGTCCATCGGTTTTCGGCGGAAAATTAAAATAAAAAGATATGCGCTTTTTGTCACTGTACATGTTTTTGCGTTTCGTTTGGCTAATACTTATATATTTCATGGTTGTAGAAAATAGCCACCTGCTTGCGCATAAAAAGCACGATTAATTTTCTTTATCATTGCTTTATAAGGTTAACATATTCTTGAAAATATATTTTATGTTAACTTCGATTGCGCCAGTCCCGAAGCGCCATGCAGTTCATTGTCTCTCGTTCACATCGTGTCGCTCGATCGTGTATCTGGTGTATGGTCCAGAGTTACCGAGTACAGAGTATGGTGCATGATGTATGGTTCATAGTGTCTGGTGTATGGTTCATGGTGTATGGTGTATGGTTCACGTTGCAACACCATACACGATTACACCATACACCATGAACCATTGAACCATACACCATAAAATGAATATGTTTTACCCTGTAATTCTTATTTCAATTTTCGAGACACAACATTTAAATGTATATTCCCCAAATAACCTTTATAAGACTGAAATATTTTGCATTGTAGCTGTTTTCCTTTCTCGCGATACCCAATCTATACATTTTTTGTCAAAAATGCATCCAAAATTTTGAGATATTATATGTTAATGCTTATTTCAATTATCACGACACAACATTTATATATGTTTTTAAAAACAATGTCTTTATAAGACTGAAATATTTTGCAGTTTAGCTGTTTTCCTTTCTCGCAATACCAAATTTATGCATCTTTTGTCAAAAATGAATAAAAAAGTGGGAGATATTATATGTTAATGCTTATTTCAATTGTCGCGACGCAACATTTATATGTATTTTCCCCAAATTTCCTTTATAAGACTGAAATATTTTGCATTACCACTGTTTCCTTTCTTGCGATACCAAATTTATGCATCTTTTGTCAAAAATGGAACCAAAAGTTGGAGATATTATATATCCATGCTTATTTCAATTGTAACGACACGGTGTTTATATGTATTTTTTCCAAAATTACCTTATTTGACTTATTAATGCTTATTTCAATTATCATGACACAATATTTATATATGTACTTAAAAACAATTACTTTATAAGACTGAAATATTTTGCAGTTTAGCTGTTTTCCTTTCTCGCAATACCAAATATATGCATCTTTTGTCAAAAATGAATAAAAAAGTGGGAGATATTATATGTTGGTGCTTATTTCAATTATGACGATACAACATTTACATGTATTTTTCCCCAAATTACCTTATATAAAACTTATTTGAAAGGATGTGATACAGTAAAATATTTAAAAAAAATGGATTATTTTGGTCATTTGTAAAGATTTAGATAAATCGCCTAATGAAACCTGACTTTTCAAACATATTTATGTAAAGATTTACATAAAGTAATATTGCGACATATAAAACTTCTTAGAAATGGTATGATAAAGTAATATATTTGAAAAAAAAAGTGAATTATTTTGGTCATTTGTAAAGATTTAGTATAAACCTGACTTTTCAAACATATTTATGTGAAGATTTACAAAGAGCTATATCACAACTGCCATATTATATATAGCATATTATATTAGTCCATGATCACAACATATAAAACCACTTCAAAGGGATATCATAAAATAAAATATTAAAAAAATGAGTTATTTAGGTCATTTGTACAGATTTAGTATAAATCACATAATGAAAACCTGACTTTTTGTTAATTTATAAAAATTGGGTTAATTGAGTACGTATAGGAGTTTCCACGAATCCATTTAATGACGTCACAAAATCTAATTTACATATGCAAATTAGCATTTTGGTTGGCAAAGCCGAAGAATTATCACTATATATTTTTTCTACCGATTTATTTTTTAATAAAAGTAGATAAATATTTTTTCATGTGAATTCAAAAAATGGAAAAGTTACAAAAAATTATATGGTTTACAAAATACGCTAATTCTATATTTATTCAAAATAAAAAGCTAAAAAGTTTTACATCCTGTAAAAGTGTAAACATTCCATAATTGAGATCAAAACGAATTATCCATTTATCTTAAATAACAAATTCTCACCAGGTAATTGAAAATGACATTTTTATGACCCTAATCAGTGACTACGATTTCTTGCCAACCAAAGGTAATTTTTCAAGCTTGTGACGTCATGGAGGAAACTCCTATACACGGGAAGTGCGGCTTGCCTTTTCAAGCGAGCGGGAAACGGAATTGTGGCAATAAAATCGTTGAAAAACGGACCTGAAAACGGGAAACGGGTGTCCAGCATTGAAAATTGAACCCGTGAAACGGAAAAAGTGACCTCTTTTTAAAGTCTTTGTAAAATATTCCCCGCGTCTGTGGAACAGAAAAGTGGCAAAAATATGGCATTTCGGGAAACGGATCTACAAACTGTGTTTTGAATATGCTCAATGAAAAT
This sequence comes from Modiolus philippinarum, assembly GCA_002080025.1. Taxonomy (NCBI): domain Eukaryota; kingdom Metazoa; phylum Mollusca; class Bivalvia; order Mytilida; family Modiolidae; genus Modiolus; species Modiolus philippinarum. The sequence goes on from MJUU01001320.1 coordinate 40,667, forward strand.
GGTAAATATATCTTCCTCGACCGATGAACGGTATACAGTACCAGGAATATTCAACCTGGCAATTTGACTTCAAAAGGATCACTAAGGGATCACAAAAGGATCACAGAAAAAGTTATGATCATTGATTGCAATCCAGGAATGCGATCAATGACCGCATGATCACAAGGTTTGCGATCATTGATCGCCGGTGTTGTGATCCTTGATCGCAGGTGTTGTGATCATTGATTGCAAGGATTGTCATCATTGATCGCAAGGATTGTTATCAATGATCGCAGGAGATACAATTAAAGGATCACAAGCGTTGCGATCGAGGGTCACAACCGTTACGATCGAGGATCACAAACTTTGCGATCAAGGATCACAATCCTTGCGATAAAGGATCACAAAGATTGCAAGAGTTGTACTATCAATGATTGTTGATTAGAAATAGAAATTTTTATTAACAAAATGAAAAATGTAATACCGTCTTAACTTATATTCATTATATATAAAAACTAATCGCTTATTTTACGTGTATTATTCATTTCAGTTAAACGTTTTGTTGAACAAAAATCGAGAATTGTTCTTTTTTATCGTTGCTTTTTTTAAATTCATTATTTTTTTCATTTTTGTTTACTTTTTCATGTTATTTATTTACTGACTTATTTATTTATTATTGTTATTTTTTTACTATTTTTATTTCTAGATATAAAGCCTTTTACATCTTAATGTTATTTTCCGATTAAAAAATTCTTTGTATATACTGTATATATGCCAGGAATAATTTATAATGGAAATATTTTACATTTAAATATTATGTACTTAACAGTGCCGGGTTACTGATTTTTTTTAAAGATAAATTTAGCTATCATTTATATGCCATTTACTCCTGTTTTGCGAGAAGTTTATTTGCCAGTGTACAATGATTACCTGCAGAAGGTGATTGTATATTGTAACCCCGGGATTGTAACACAGTCGTAAAACATTCTGTCTGTGTATACTACACACGTGTCCGACTCTTTCTAGTGCAGAGCTGTCGGCTTACTCACATTACACAAAAAAGTCTTGCACAATAACAGACTGGTAACAGCTTTGGGGGATCAAATGAGCATTAGAAATAAATTTAAAAGAATTCCCAACATGACATTTTTATCCGGGTACACTTATAAAATGAATTTAATATTTCATCTCTAGTAACTATACGGAATAAAGAGGATATGAAAAAATCTATGTAAGGAACAAACAGACGCATTTTATCTTACTTTCTTGGATCTTCTACTGTCTATTGAATCTAAAACTTTATATATATTTATAACTAGTCCCCGATTGAATCTGTGCATTCGGGTCAATAAATTGACTTTTTGACCCCATTTCTGTAAAAATCATGTTACTTGACAACGTGTCAGTCTTTCAGAAGCAGAGACCTATAAAATTTTATATGCCTCTGTCATAAGTAACGGGAACTTGTTTGGGCTATTCCAAGTGCTTGGTGATACACTAACATAGGGTATTTTGATTCCGACTTAAATATTCAACGGTAGTTCATGTATTCCGGCAAGAATGTTTGTAGCGAAATAAAAACACTGTTACACTTGCCATATATAAGTTTGAAAATGGATGGTTAAGAAATGCTTAGTATAAGAGAAAATGATATACCACTACATTTCTTGTAATATCCATGGATGTGGAATATCAAGCTTATAGTCGAGACACGAGCGCAAAGGTTTTATCACAAAAGCTGATATTTATTTGAAACTGCAGTTGTGTTTAGAAATAGGCATCTATTTTCTGTGGAATACATATATACAGCATATATGGATAAATTCTATATTGCGCTTGTTTACTGAATACTTAGTAGTTTTGTTTTACTTTTCAAAAAACACCCTTTTAGACTATTATACATTCAAACAAAACACTGTTTTCGTGATAATAATACCTTTTGCATTCTCAAAGGTGTAAATATCTTAAAGTCACGTGCGTGTGGTAGATTAATTTACGATTATCTGTAATACATGCACAGGCGTGTGCCACACCTTGCACAGGTGAAGTAAAGTTGTAGTGGCAATAAACAATTGCAAACGACGATAAACATCGGTTACCAGGTGACCAAGGATTTATGGATGTACTGTACAAAATTTCAGTGATGAAAAAACTGAAACGTTGTTTTATAAAACGGTCACATCTAATTTTTCAAAAGGGCTTCTCTAAATAAGAGTTCTCGTGTGTTTGAATGCAGATATGTATACCACTGACTAGTAAAATGAGCTTGCAGGACTTGATCACGAGTCTCGTCTAATATGGGACTTTCGAGATGAGAGTTTTCCAGGAAAGATTTTTAAAAAATCAAGAGATCTTCATGTTCCAGAAGCTATCAATGTATATTATATGCGCATATTTATCAGTGATTATGAGTGATCGGTTGTTCAATACTTTTAGCGCTGTATGTAAACTTTTTTATGTCAATTAAAATCAACGTGACGCATATTTCGGAACTCTCCGAATTAATTTACATTTTGTTTGTATTATTATTGTCATTATTTTATACAATGGGTCAGTGATCCAGCTCTGCCCCACCTTTCTGGTATACTGGAAATACAAATTTACAAATGGTTAAATAAATAATAAACCTATTTCTGCTCGATTTTGCTTACTAGGTTAGAACAATAAAAATAATTACTCAACAAATGCTATGTCACAGTTGAATAGATGATCAAACTATGCATTTACCATGATTTCAGTCGTAAATCATGCCCAGTGCTGTTGAAAATATTTACATGTTTTTTGTCAGATCATAGAGAAATCTATACATCATTCATGTATACTTTGGTTCAATTTGCTTTCATAGTTTCAGAGGAGATTATCTTCATACTTTCTTTGCTTAAAATTGCTTCAGTACTATCAATACGTTCTATGCTTCAAATTGCGTCAGTACTATCAAAGGTGATGATCACAATATTTTTGACATAGAGTCTTATGCTTGGCGTTGACGGAAAGACTTCAATGTGAGGTTTGATTCAGTTTGCATCTAAATAGTTTCAGAGGGTCCATAGATTTACCCAAAAACACCCAAAACTACCCAAAACTACCCCCAAACACACAAAACCATGCAATATATACATTTTCGAAATAAAAATTATCACTTTCTTACATTTTTTGTTGTTTTTGAACAATATTTGTTGTTGTAAACCCGTTTTAATGAAGATTTATGAAGGACAATTAAACATGTCTTGTGTACATGTACTGAAATGGATACATGACTTCCAGGTAGGTAATGTCCCAGTCCTATTTTTTTTCTTCTTGTTTTAGAAAACATAACCTCACATTTTTTCAAGTGAAAATATTTCGAATATTTTGCTTTACACAAAACTTATATTTTACGCTGTTTCAGTGTGGAGTCTGTTTCTTCAGGTATGGTTTATTTGTGCTGACGATTTCTCATACCAATACACTATTTTTAAAATAAATGTAAAAGTAAAATGTTTAAGATAGAAATTCCACAAACTAGGATGATAATTAAGTTTCTTTTTTTTTTAGATTTAAACCGATCGAAAGTATTAGGGCTAAAGCTTATTATGAAGTACTCAAGACAGTTAAAATACATATCACTTAGCAAATATTACAGTTATTACCTCGATTTCTTTAAATAAAAACTGAAAAATATATTAAAACATATTTGAATTTATCCAACCTTCGTCATTTTATTCTGTATTCTGGCAGTTTTTGGGTAGTTTTGGGCAGTTTTGGGTGTTCTGGGTAGTTTTGGGTGTTTTGGGGTAATTATATGGACCGGTTTATCTAGAATACACTAGAATAATCGAGTCCGGACTGCTTATACATTTGATTGATTGATTGATTGATTGATTGATTAGTTAGAGTTTAACGTCCAGTGAGCAATATTTCAGCTATATCAGGACGAGAACAAGTTAATCAAATAAAAAAAAAATTGTTAGTAAAAGAAGACAGAAATAAAGTTGGAAGGGACAACCGGGAAACGAGTTTTGATAGCCACTGGAAAAGGGGAGTATGGGTAGGGGCAGGAAATTTAGCCTTCTATACGAGACCAAGTGACTCTGCTCTTTTTAGAAAAATATAGAAGGGGTCTTTATACTTCATGGAGTATGGCGTCTCTCCACACAGTTCGGCTATTATGGTTCGCTTTCCGTATTATGCCCTGACTATCCCGCATAGACAGGGTATTTCCCTATCCACCAGCTGGCCATGGGGACGCACTCTGCAGCATTGTAGCCTGAGCCCCTGAAAACCGTTTCAGGTGCCGGGCTTATACATTTAATCTCCGAAAATGGAAAAAAAATGTCAAGTAAAATGAGGGGGCGAACAGGGTGTGTCTCTCTTTTCACTCGCCCCTCTCCTTTCTTCTGTCCATTTTCTCACGGTATCCCTTTCATTTTCTTTTCTCCCTTCCCACTTCATTTTCCCGCCCTCTCTTATTTAGTTATTTGTTACCACTGGGTCGAAGCCTCTGCTGGTGGACTGTTAGTCCCCGAGGGTATTCACCAGCCCAGTAGTCAGTACTTCGGTGCTGACCAGAAAGTCGATTCTATTTTGAACCTTGCAATATCTAAATTTTTGTAAATTTTGTTGAAAACTAAGGAGTATCTCCCTCACGCAAAGCTCTGTCCTTAGCTGTTTTTTTTTTGCTTTACATTTAGATCATATTGTTTATTTGTTCTCTATCCGTTTTTAAACATCTTTGAGTTAATGGTCTTCCAAAAGTTTAGATTTTATCTGCACTGAAGAGACATAAGTTGTCGAAATGCGCATATGCAGAAATTAAATGCACAGTAACTTCGGTATTTAGTTATCTCTTCCTTCTCCTGGACCTTTCTCCTTTCTCCCGCCCCCTTTCTCCCCGTCTCCCTTAATCCTGTCCGCCTCCTCTTAAATGGATAAAAAAAGACAAAATAATATACAGTGACTGCATGGCATTTTTTCTAGCTTGCTCATTATTAGACAGGGAACATTAACCCCCGCGTAAAAAGGGTTCGTCATTATTCTTTATGCCAGAATCAAAGTGGTGTCACTTGCAGTAATCAATCTCTATATCATTTAGAAGTATTAACAAAACTATTATACTAAAAGTGGGTGACGAAACGTTGTCCTTTTTTCAAAATATTCTTAAAAGAACCTAAGGTGCGTATTCCGATCTATTCCATGATTGGTCTACTCAAGAGGACAGGATTGTGTGTAATGTAATATCGTATGAACCTGTTTAAATCGTTAGTCAGATTCAAAGACGTATGCAAAGTCTCTGAACTTAAAACGGAATATATACATATATTATGTAGTTTCATAAAAACCATAGGCTGTCAATAAACTGGCGATACTACGGCATGAACTACGTATATTCCATTCAGTGATCACTTACACCGAAAGGAAACATCATAGAAAGTTTTAGAGGTAATCTTCCTTCATCATGCACATAATGCAACTCCATAGAGGTCTGTGGCTAAATCTGTGAGTGCTTTTACTTCACGTACCTTATCAGACATGTTAATTGACCTGGGCAATCGAGTCACAAATACATTGTAATCAATACTTAAGTTTCAGGCAGAATTTAGGCAAAACTTTGAAAAATTACAAATAGGCTGTTACTCTTTGGGATTACTCTGGAAAATATTGTACTGGGACATGATCGTGATGAAGACGAAGCAAACCGAAAATTATACTATGAACCCCTACAAACAGGAGTGTCATAAGGTTTTCCGGTAGGAAAACATATTCTGCTTCACACGCGGCACACAAAAATTGAACTGGT
>MJUU01001321.1:0-10933 GCA_002080025.1 Modiolus philippinarum
TAAGCAGTATGTGAAGCAGAAAGACTGAGCTGAAATATGAAGTGAATTAAGCATTATGTGAAGCAGAAAAATGGAGCTGAAATGTGAAGTAAAGTTAGCAGTGTGTAAAGCAGAAAGATCGAGCTGAATGTGAAGTGAAGTTAGCAGTATGTGAAGCAGAAAGATCAAGCTGATATGTGAAGAGAAGTTAGCATTATGTAGAGCAGAAAGATCGAGCTTATATGTGAAGAGAAGTTAGCATTATCTAAAGCAGAAAGATGAAGCTGAAATGTGAAGATAGCATTATGAAAAGCAAAAAGATCGAGCTGAAATGTGAAGTGAAGTTAGCAGTGTGTGAATCAGAGAGATCGAGCTGAAATGTGAAGTGAAGTTAGCAGTATGTAAAGAAGAAAGATCGAGATGAAATGTGAAGTGAGGTCAGCAGAATGTAAAGCAGAAAGATCGAGCTGAAATGTAAAGGGAAGTTAGCATTATGTAAAGCAGAAAGAACGAGCTGAAATGTGAAGTAAAGTTAGCAGTATGTAAAGCAGAAAGATCGAGCTGAAATGTAAAGTGAAGTTAGCAGTATGTAAAGCAGAAAGATCGAGCTGAAATGTGAAGTGAGGTCAGCAGAATGTAAAGCAAAAAGATCGAGCTGAAATGTGAAGTGAAGTTATAAGTATGTAAAGCAGAAAGATCGAGCTGAAATGTGAAGCGGATTAAGCAGTATGTGAAGCAGAAAGATTGAGCTGAACTATGAAGTAAAGTTAGCAGTATGTCAAGCAGAAAGATCGAGCTGAAAGGTGAAGTGAAGTTAGTAGTATGTAAAGCAGAGAGATCGAGCTGAAATGTGAAGTGAAGTTACCAGTATGTAAAGCAGAAAGATCGAGCTGAAATGTGAAGTGAAGATAGCATTATGTAAAGCAGAAAGATGGAGCTGAAATGTGAAGATAGCATTATGTAAACCAGAAAGATGGAGCTGAAATTAGAAGAGAAGTTAGCATTATGTAAAGCAAAAAGATCGAGCTTAAATGTGAAGTGAAGTTAGTAGTATGTAAAACAAAAAGGTCGAGCTGAAATGTGAAGTGAAATTAGCATTATGTAAAGCAGAAAGATCGAGGTAAAATTTGAAGTGAAGTTAGCAGTCTGTAAAGCAGAAAGATCGAGCTGAAATGTGAAGTGAAGTTAGCAGTATGTAAAGCAGAAAGATCGAGCTGAAATGTGAAGTGAATTAAACAGTATGTGAACAGAAAGATCGCGCTGAAATGTGAAGTGAAGTTAGGTGAATGTAAAGCAGAAAGATCCAGCTGAATTTGAAGTGAAGATAGAATTATGTAAAACAGAAAGATCGAACTGAAAAATGAAGAGAAGTTAGCAGTATGTAAAGCAGAAAGATCGAGCTGAAATGTGAAGTAAAGTTAGAAGTATGTAAAGCAGAAAGATCGAGCTGAAATGTGAAGAGAAGTTAGCAGTATGTGAACAGAAAAAGAACAAGCTGAAATGTAAAGAGAAGTTAGCATTATGTATAGCAGAAAGATCGAGCTGAAATGTAAAGAGAAGTTAGCATTATGTAAAGCGGAAAAATCGAGCTGAAATGTGAAGTGAAGATAGCATTATGTAAAGCAGAAAGATCCAGCTGAAATGTGAAATGGATTAAGCAGTATGTGAAGCAGAAAGACTGAGCTGAAATATGAAGTGAATTGAGCAGTATGTGAAGCAGAAAAATGGAGCTGAAATGTGAAGTAAAGTTAGCAGTGTGTAAAGCAGAAAGATCGAGCTGAATGTGAAATGAAGTTAGCAGTATGTAAAGCAGAAAAATCGAGCCGAAATGTGAAGTGAAGTCAGCAGTATGTAAAGCAGAAAGATCGAGCTGAAATGTGAAGTGAAGTTAGCTGAATGTAAAGCAATAAATCAAGCTGCAATAAGAAGTCGCCATATATAAAGCAGAAAGATCGAGCTGAAATGTGAAGTGAAAATAGACGTATGTAAAACAGAAAGATCGAGCTGAATTGTGAAGAGAAGTCACCAGTATGTAAAGCAGAAAGATCGAGCAGATATTTGAAGAGAAATTAGCATTATGTAAAGCAGAAAGGTCGAGCTGAAATGTTAAGTGAAAATACCATTATGTTAAGCAAAAAGATCGAGCTAAAATGTGAAGTGGATTGAGCAGTATGTGAAGCAGAAAGATCGAGCTGAAATGTGAAGTGAAAGTAGCAGTATGTAAAGCAGAAAGATCGAGCTGAAATGTGAAGTGAAGTTAGCAGTATGCAAAGCAGAAAGGTCGAGCTGAATTATGAAGTGAAGTTAGCAGTATGTAAAGCAGAAAGATCGAGCTGAAATGTGAAATGAAGTTAGAAGTCTGTAAAGCAGAAAGACCGAGCTGAAATGTGAAGTGAAGTTAGCAGTATGTAAAGCAGAAAGATCGAGCTGAATGTGAATTGAAGATAGCATTATGCAAAACAGGAAGATCGAGCTGAAATGTGAAGTGAAGATAGCATTATGTAAAACAGAAAGATAGAGCTGAAATGTGAAGAGAAGTTAGCATTATGTAAAGCAGAAAGATATAGCTGAAATGTGAAGTGAAGATAGCATTATGTGAATTGAATTAAGCATATGTGAAGAAGAAAGATCGAGCTGAAATGTGAAGTGATGTTAGCTGAATGTAAAGCAGAAAGATCGAGCTGAATGTGAATTGAAGATAGCATTATGCAAAACAGGAAGATCGAGCTGAAATGTGAAGTGAAGATAGCATTATGTAAAACAGAAAGATAGAGCTGAAATGTGAAGAGAAGTTAGCATTATGTAAAGCAGAAAGATATAGCTGAAATGTGAAGTGAAGATAGCATTATGCAAAGCAGAAAGATCGAGCCGAAATGTGAAGTGGATTAAGCAGTATGTGAAGCAGAAAGATCGAGCTGATTGTGAAGTGAAGTTAGCAGCATGTAGTAGTATGTAAGGCAGCAGATCAAGCTTAAATAGGAAGTCACCATAGTAGTATGTAAAGCAGAAAGATCGACCGGAAATGTGAAGTTAAGTTAGCAGTATATAAAGCAGAAAGATCGAATAGAAATATGAAGTGAAGTTAGCATTATGTAAAGCAGATAGATTTAGCTGAAATGTGAAGGGAAGTTAGCAGAATGTTAAGCAGAAAGATCAAGCTGAATTTGAAGTGAAGTTAGCAGCATGTAGCAGCATAAAAGGCACCAAATCCAGCTGAAATAGGAAGTCACCATAGCAGTTTGTAAAGCAGAAAGATCGACCGGAAATGTGACGTTAAGTTAGCAGTATGTAAAGCAGAAAGATTGAGCTGAATGTGAAGTGAAGACAGAATTATGTAAAGAAGAAAGATCGAGCTGAAATGTGAAGTGAATTAGGCAGTATGAAAAGCAGAAAGATCGAGCTGAAATGTGAAGTAGATTAAGCAATATATGAAGCAGAAAGATCGAGTTGAAATATGAAGTAAAGTTAGCAGTATGTAAAGCAGAAAGATCGAGCTGAAATGTGAAGTGAAAATAGCTAAATGTAAAGCAGAAAGATCGAGCTTAAATGAGGAGCGAAGTAACGAATATAAAGCATAAAGATCGAAGAAAAATATAAAATGAAGATAACATTATGTAAAACAGAAAGATCGAGCTGGGATGTGAAGAGAAGTTAGCAGTATGCAAACCAGAAAGATCGAGCTGAAATGTGAAGTAAAGTTAGCAGTATGTAAAGCAGAAAGATCGACCTGAAATGTGAAATAAAGTTAGCAGTATGTAAAGCAGAAAGATCGAGCTGAAATGTGAAGTGATTTAAGCAGTAAGTGAAGCAGAAAGATCGAGCTGAATTATGAAGTGAAGGTAGCAGTATATAAAGCAGAAAGATCGAGCTGAAATGTGAAGTGAAGTTGCACCGAGTTGTAATATGAACAGAAGTATAAAATATTATTAACAGAAAGATTGAGCTGAATGAGAAGTGAAGTTAGCGGTATGTGAAGAGGAAAGATCGAGCTGAAATGTGAAGTGAAGGTAGCTGAATGTAAAGCAGAAAAATCGAGCTGAAATGTGAAGTGAAGTTAGCAGTATGTAAATCAGAAAGATCGAGCTAAAATGTGAAGTGAAAGAAGCTGAATGTAAAGTAACAAATCAAGCTGCAATAGGAAGTCAGAATATATAAAGCAGAAGATCGAGCTGAAATGTGAACTGAAGTTGCACCGAGTTGTAATATGAAAAAAAATATACATTATTTTTAACAGAAAGATTGAGCTGAATGTGAAGTGAAGATAGCATTATGTAAAGCAGAAAGATCAAGCTGACATGTAAAGTGAAGATAGCAGTCTGTAAAGCAGAAAGATCGAGCTGAAATGTGAAGAGAAGTTAGCAGTATATAAAGCAGAAAGATCGAGCTGAAATGTGAAGAGAAGTTAGCAGTATATAAAGCAGAAAGATCGAGCAGAAATGTGAAGTGAATTAAGCAGTATGTGAAGCAGAAAGATCGAGCTGAAATATGAAGTTAAGTTAGCAGTTTATAAAGCAGAAAGATCGACCTGAAATGTGAAGTGAAGTTAGCAGAATGTTTAGCAGAAAGATCGAGCTGAATTTGAAGTGAAGTTAGCAGCATGTAGCAGTATGTAAGGCAGCAAATCAAGCTGAAATAGGAAGTCAGCATAGTAGTATGTCAAGCAGAAAGATCGACCGGAAATGTGACGTTAAGTTAGCAGTATGTAAAGCAGAAAGATTGAGCTGAATGTGAAGTGAAGACAGAATTATGTAAAGAAGAAAGATCGAGATGAAATGTGAAGTGAATTTGGCAGTATGTTAAGCAGAAAGGTCGAGCTGCAATATGAAGTGAAGTTAGCATTATGTAAAGTAGAAAGTTCAGGCTGAAATGAGAAACGAAGTTAAAAGTATCGAGCTGAAATGTGAAGTGAAGGTAGCAGTATATACAGTAGAAAGATCAAGCTGAAATGTGAAGAGGAGTTTCCAGTATATAAAGCAGAACGATCGAGCTGAAATGTGAAGTGATGTTGCACCGAGTTGTTATATGAAAAGAAGTATACATTATGTTTAACAGAAGGGTTGAGCTGAATGTGAAGTGAAGTTAGAAGTTTGTAAAGCAGAATGATCGAGCCGAAATGTGAATAATGATAGCAGTATATAAAGCAGAAAGATCGAGCTGAAATGTAAAGAGAAGTTAGCAGTATGTAAAGCAGAAAAATCGAGCTGAAATGTGAAGAGAAGTAAGCAGTATGTAAAGCAGAAAGATCGAGCCGAAATGTGAAGTGAAGATAGCAGTATATAAAGCAGAAAGATCGAGCTGAAATCTGAAGTGAAGATAGCATTATGTAAAGCAGAAAGATCGAGCTGAAATGTGAAGAGAAGTTAGCAGTATGTAAAGCAGAAAGAGCGAGCTGAAATGTGAAGTAAAGTTAGCATTATGTAAAGCAGAAAGATCGAGCTGAAATGTGAATAGAATTTAGCAGTATGTAAAGCAGAAAGGTCGAGCTGAAGTGTGAAGTGAAGTTAGCATTATGGAAAGCAGAAAGATCGCGCTTAAATGTGAAGTAAAGCTAGCAGTATGTAAAGCAAAAAGATCGAGCTGAAATATGAAGAGAAGTTAGCAGTATGTAAAGTAGAAAGGTCGAGCTGAAATGTGAAGTGAAGTTAGCATTATGGAAAGCAGAAAGATCGAGCTTAAATGTGAAGTGAAGTTAGCAGTATGTAAAGGAGAAAGATCGAGCTGAAATGTAAAGAGAAGTTAGCAGTATGTAAAGCAGAAAGATTGAGCTGAAATGTGAAGAGAAGTTGGCAGTATGTAAAGCAGAAAGGTCGAGCTGAAATGTGAAGTGAAGTTAGTATTATGTAAAGCAGAAAGATCGAGCTTAAATGTGAAGTGAAGTTAGCAGTATATAAAGCAGAAAGAATGAGCCGAAATGTGAAGAGAAGTTAGCAGAATGTTAAGTAGAAAGATCGAGCTGAAATATTAAATGAAGTTAGCAGTATGTTAAGCAGAAAGAATGAGCTGAAATGAGAAGTGAAGTTGGCAGTATGTAAAGCAGAAAGATCGAGCTGAAATGTGAAGTGAAGTTAGCAGTATGTAAAGCAGAAAGATCGAGCTGAAATTTGAAATGAAGTTAGCTGAATGTAAAGCAGAAAGGTCGAGCTGAAATGTGAAGTGAAGTTAGCAGTCTGTAAGGCAGAAAGATCGAGCTGAAATGTGAAGAGAAGTTAGCAGTATGTAAAGCAGAAAGATCGAGATGAAATGTAAAGTTAGCAGTATGTAAAGCAGAAAGATCGAGCTGAAATGTGAAGTGAAGTTAGCTGAAAGTAAAGCAACAAATCGTGCTGCAATAGGAAGTCACCATATTTTAAGCAGTAAGATCTAGCTGAAATGTGAGGAGAAGTAAGCAGTATATGAAGCAGAAAGATCGAACTGAAATGTGAAGAGAAGTTGCATTGAGTTGAAATATGAAAACAAGTATACATTATGTTTAACAGAAAGATCGAGCTGAAATGTGAAGTGAAGTGAAAAGTATGTAAAGCAGAAAGATCGAGCTGAAATGTGAAGAAAAGTTAGCAGTCTGTAAAGTAGAAAGATCGAGCTGAAATGTGAAGTGAAGTAAGCAGTATGTAAAACAGAAAGATCGAGCTGAAAAGTGAAGTGAAGTTAGCAGCATATAAAGGATATCGATCGAGTTGAAATATGAAGTGAAGTTACCGGTCTGTAAAGCAGAAAGATCGAGCTGAAATGTGAAGTAAAGTTAGCAGTCTGTAAAGAACAAAGATCAAACTGAAATGTGAAGTGAAGTTAGAAGTATGTAAAGCAGAAAGATTGACCTGAAATGTGAAGTTATGTAAGCAGTATGTAAAGAAGAAAGATCGAGCTGAAATGTGAAGTGAAGTTAGCAGCATATAAAGAAGATCGATCGAGCTGAAATAAGAAGTGAAGTTAGCAGTATGCAAAGCAGGAAGATCGAGCTGAAAAGTGAAGTGAAGTTAGCAGCATATAAAGCAGAAAGATCGAGCTGAAATGTGAAGTGAAGTTAGCAGTATGTATGGCAGAAAGATCGAGCTGAAATGTGAAGTGAAGTTAAAAGTATGTAAAGCAGAAAGATCGAGCTGAAAAATGAAGTGAAGTTAGAAGTTTGTAAAGCAGAAAAATCGACCTGAAATGCGAAGTGAAGTTAGAAGTATGTTAAGCAGAAAGGTCGAGCTGAAATGTGAAGTGAAGTTAGCAGTATGTAAAGCAGAAAGAACGAGCTGAAATGTGAAGAGAAGTTAGCAGTCTGTAAAGCAGAAAATTGAGCTGAAATGTGAAGTGAAGTAAGCAGTATAGAAAGATCGCGGAGATAAAATGTGACGTGAAGTTAGCATTATGTAAAGCAGAAAGATCGAGCTGAAATGTGAAGCGAAGTACGCAGAATATAAAGCAGAAAGTTTGAACTGAAATATGAAGTAAAGTTAGCAGTATATAAAGCAGAAAGATCGAGCTGAAATTTGAAGTGAAGTTTGCATAATGTAAAGTAGAAAGATCGAGCTGGAATGTGAAGTGAAGTTAGCAGTATGTAAGGCAGAAAGATCGAGCTGAAATGTGAAGTGAAGTTAGAAGTATGTAAAGCAGAAAGATCGAGCTGAAATGTGAATTGAAGTTAGAAGTATGTAAAGCAGAAAGATCGAGCTGAAATGTGAAGTGAAGTTAGAAGTATGTAAAGCAGAAAGATCTAGCTGAAATGTGAAGTGAAGTTAGCAGTATGTAAAGCAGAAAGATCGAGCTGAAATGTAAAGTGAGGTCAGCAGAATGTAAAGCAGAAAAATCGAGCTGAAATATGAAGAGAAGTTAGCAGCATGTAAAGCAAAAAATCGAGCTGAATGTGAAGTGAAGTTAGCAGCATGTAAAGAAGAAAGATCGAGCTGAAATTTGAAGTGAAGTTAGGAGCATGTAAAGCAGAAAGATCGAGCTGAAAGTGAAGTGAAGTTAGCAGCATATAAAGCAGAAAGATCGAGCAAAATTAATGTACTATTAAATCTTACATGTTTGTGCTGGTACATCTCTCAAAAGATAGTTTGACATAATTTGAGCCTGGTCATTAGTAATAGGTTTTATCGAAAAAGCTGTTAATCCTTGTAAAATCTCATTTGATATCGTAGTTGTTAATCTTCGAGGGACATCGGTTGTTGTAAATCCTTTTAGGAATTCGTCTAAACTTCTTCTTGTACTGTTTGTCGTTGTTCGGATTCTCTCTGTTATTGCTTTAGGAACAGTAACAGTTCTTGTTTCTATTGTTGCTCTGGTAGCAAGTGTTCTAGGCTCTGTTATTGTTTTTGGAAGAGTTTTTATTTCTGTTGTTGCTTTAGGAGCAGGTGTTCTTGATTTTGGAATATTTGTTGTTTTAGTTATTGCTTTAGGCATAGTTGTTGTTTCAGTAAGTGTTTGAGGCATAGTTGCTGTGGTCTCTGTTATTGTTTGAAGCATAGTTGTTGTGGTTTCTGTTATTGCTGTAGGCATAGTTGTTGTTTCTGTTATTGCTTTTGGAACAGCTGTTGTTTCTGTTATTGCTTTATGAGTAGTAGTTGTTGTCTCTGTTATTGCTTCGCTCATAGTTATTCCCTTGAGAAGATCGTTATTTAAATGCTTATCGTTTTGGCCACTAACACTGATATTTTCCTCAATAGGCATTTTTTTGACTATATGTTCCCGTCCAACAGAATCGGTAACCTTTGTTTTTATATCCAGTGATTGCGTTGGTTTTGTATTGAAAATATGGTCTCGATTTGACAAGTCTGAATCCTGAATATTACTTTGAATGATATCTATAGCTTCTTTTGTCATACCTATCAGACCATTTTGTGCCGTAAATAGTTTGGGGCTTTTTATATATATTGTAGAAGTCGGAAAGATAATGTTATGCAAAATATTGTTTGATTCGATTACACCTCCATATGCCTGTTTTTCTGTGCTGATCTTTGTGATAGTTGTTGGTTTTTCTGCTGAAGGTGAAAACGGAGTCCATGTTGGGGAAATTGTCTTTGATGTAATGGTCCCAGCTATAGATAAAAAACAATACAGATAGTGATTAATAGCAGATAAAAAACGATAATAAACAAAATGTATATATAACTTAACAAACAATGCACACTCGACGAATCGGTGCAAGTTCTAATTATTGTCATTGATGGTACAAAACTTTCAACTATCATGACTTCATAACAGAATTAAGAAGTTGTAATGATTCAAATAATAATGTTGGATTTTCCGGCTTTCCTTGTTTTTCTGGTGCAGTTTGCTTGTAAATTGTGGCATGTGATTGTAGTTCCTGGCCATTGTAGGTGTTTGCTGTTTTCCTGTTTTTGTAATTTCATTATGATCACATGCATATATTAATTAGTGCCTATATTTTAAAATAGATAGCCATATTGATTGCAAGTAACTTATTTTTCCGAGAGATCGGTGTTTTTTAATGTTTTAAACAAAGTATTGAATTGCATGTTAAATATTTATGACATAAAAACGTTAAATAAAGCTTAAAAAATGAAAAAAGTTACTACTTTTGTCATCAGTACACGTAGGTTAGCCAGTATACGAATGTAAATTTTAAAAATGTTAAAAAGTGACAAAGTTACTTTCTCTGTCATCAGTTTACCAATATAAACGTAAGATAGAGCTATACAGTAAAACTAGAGACTCTCAAGAGCCTGTATAGCTCACCTGGTCCATGGCTGGCATAAACTGCAGCCCAAATAACCTCAATGTTAAATGGTCTCATTTTCTAGTATTTTAAAAGACTTCAATGTAAATATGGCCAAATGTTTCAGGAGAGATTTTTGAATGCATTTCTGATAGGGTTCTATGTTTAACTTTGTTCCCCGAGAGCGGCCATCTTGGATGAGGTACCAACATAAAAATCAAAAATTAGAAGGGGTCCACCTAAGGACAATGAAAACTTAATTTGGTTTAAATTGGTCACGCGGTTTCAGAGGAAAAAATATTTGAATCTATTTCCCATAGGTTCCTATGTTATAGTAAATGAGAACCGAACCGACAATCCGAAACGAATAATCCAAGGACCATGGCAACATCGGGAAACCAAAGAAACAGAGATATAAAATGAGTACGGCAAAGAACAGAAAAATGAAGACACACACACATACAAAGATGAATAACACGGACCCAATAAAAACCATGGCGAAATCAGGTGCACATGTACAGTAAGCATCTCCTGCTTCTTATAAGACACCCGCCGTGTTGAACATGCCAAATCAAGTAGTGAGGTCAAATCCGGTAGCGGAAACAACAATTAAGCTTTTAAAGGGAAAGATCTGTTGTCATCTGGGATTCCAGTTGGCAGCCATCTTGGATTTGATGTGGACTTGCTGGGCACATTTTTTTCATATTTCTTATTGGGACCATCTTGGATGATGTACAGACATCGCGAACACATTTGTTTTTAAACATATGGCAAAATGGGGGTTACTTTTTTATGCATATTTATGAATATGCATAAGGCAGTTATACCACGTGATCATAGAGAAGTGCCTGAATCCACTTTTCCAATTGCCAGCGTTATACGGATAATGTTATCTTTTTGACAGTATTCGACTCTAATCTTACCTGCACAAATAAAGTTTCCGGCGCGAATTTCATGAAATAAATGTGAAATCTGTGTAAATGTTGACAAGATTGGGACAGTTTCATAAGGTTTTCATCACAATCATGCATTTTTTAACATTCGTGGGAACCTTTGTTTCATTTCTGTTGATGTAATTAGGTATATCACTGAATTATTATTGATAAACACTTGCATATTCTTTTATGACAAGTTGTTTACATCTTGAGATTACTTGACAATTTCAATTTCAAATAACAGAAAATCGACATCTTACAATATCTTGACAAAGGCAATACTACACATTTCGCTTCGAATATTATTTCCTTCTGGGAACCTTGAATTTTTAAGATATTTTATTCATTTGAATGT
>MJUU01001326.1:19928-32748 GCA_002080025.1 Modiolus philippinarum
AAAGAAAGATAATTAAATCATGGAAATTTTGCAAAATAGAAAAATCACTAAAGGCCATATTTTAAGTTTTATTGTTTTGATATATATATAAAATCTGAATGTATGTTAATTAATTGGCTGCAGTGAAGTTTAATTGCAACCAATCAAAGACGTGGATTTGAGACTACAGAAATCCAGCTTGATCTGCCAAGAGTGAAGATGAGAGGAGCGGATCATAACCCTTGGCTAGCGAAGATGGTAATAGGGTTGAACTTAATATAATCTCAAATACAACTTGCATTTGAAGAATTTTTGGTAATAAGGTAAATGAATACTTGTTTGAATGGGTAAACCTATACATGATATTCTGTTAGATTGAAAAAAAAAAACAAACAAACTTTCTAAGTTGAACATGAGAGACGGTGACGCAGGTCCAGACATGTAATTGGTCTTGTTCTTTGTAGTTTTGACCACTGGTCTGACCACTTTGTTCATGTCTGGATAAACTAGACTATGGTCTTCTGTGCATGTCTGCTTCGCAGCCAAGAGCTGTGCAGGTCCAAGTAGTCACTCACTTTGATGAATTTCACAATCTGGAATCGATCTCGTACCCAAGTTTGAGGGCTCACTCGATTGGAAGGTAGTTCCACAGTTCCGGAGTACAGTGTTTCCGGATATTCTCTGATTTTTCAAGAGTTGTTGCGGATTTTTCCACATTTTCTTGAGACGTGTGTATCTCAACGTTGTCCAAATTCATCGTTGTTTGCAGCTAATCGTCTGCAAACGTTCGTTGTGTATGATCGTTCAAAAATTGTCTCTATCCAAGAGGTAGTTTTGCACGTGAAACCTTGTCACAAGTGGTGCCATTTTTGTCTCGCCCGTGACGAAAGTCGCGGAAAGCGAGACATATGCGTACAAAGTATGGCGGTGGCGGCGACAGCGACGTAAAATTCATGTTAAGTTTTTGTGATTAGGTCATTTTCTCAGTACCTATAAGTGGTAGGTCAATGATATTTGGTATATAGGTTGGTCTTGAGAAGTACATGAGAGTCTGCTATCTGGCTTTTATCTGTGACCTCAATTTCACGGTCCAATGAACATGTTATGTTTTTGTGCTTAGTTTAGTTTCTCGGTAACTATAAGTGGTAGGTTAATGATTGTGACTTTGCCCCGTCCCTAGCTACAAAAGTTTGTTTAGTCGTTGAGCGAATGGTGCATTGCCATCATTTGTATCTGTCCACTGAACGAGCACCTGATATGCTATGAGAAGATCCCGTCCAATCGACAACATTATCTTATAACTATCATCAATTGGTTGTAGCTGGCTAGCAATGTCTCTCAAGTGTGAGCGGTTCTGTGTATTTTCCGGTGTCGGAATTTCACCCCGATTGTTGGGTAATATTATAACATTCAAGGAGTTGTGGTAGATCAAATGCGCATTGCCGTAAGTAAGAAAGTAAGTAAGTAAATTCTTTTTTTAATGAGGGTGACTCAATTAGACTTGATCTAATTTTCATTGAGGCCCTCCAATCATGCATCAACTAATTTCATACATATGTAAACACAATCAAAAAGCATAATAAATAAATAAAGAAGCATGAATACAACACATGTATCAATATTTGTAGTAATACATTTCAAGAAATGATTGAAATAAAGACAATTTTTTTATATTGAATGGCAAGTCTTTCCATATTTCAACTGCGGAATATTGAAAAGATTTTTTATAAAAATTTGTATTTGGTCTATTTAAAAATATATCATCATTTTCTACAGATCTCAAATTATAACTGTGAACTTCATTAACTGATTGTAAAAATAAGTATTCTGGAACTTGACCACTTATTACTTTAATATACATCAATACATACTTTTGATATTTGACTCTTTCAACAAAAGGTAACCATTTTAAGAAAGAAAACATAAACTTTGATGAAACTGTTTTGTCACACTCAAGTATTATTCTGGCACCTCTTTTTTGAAGTTTTGTAATTCTATCTGATTCCTTTTTATGTATCTCCCCCATGCTGAACTACAGTAATCAATTTAACTCATTTAAAGTGCTATTTTTGAAGAAATAATCTTTAATACTTTATTTACATAATACCCCCATTCAAAATTTTCATCCATTTCAATGCCAAGACGTTTATGGCATTTGATATTTTAAATTGGGTTTTCGTCAATTTTTATACACAGTTCTGGCAATTTAACAAGTTTTCTTTTTGAGCAAATCCTCATACACTTAGTTTTGTGTATGTTTATTACTATGCTGTTTTTATCACACCAACATGTGACACCATTTACATCATTTTGCAGCTCATTGTTTATATTTTCAACATATTTGTCATGAAAGTGTAATGTTGAATCATCTGCAAATAAATCTATACTTGATTTATTTATATGAAGGGATAAATCATTTATATATATTATAAATAAAAGGGGTCCTAAAATTGAACCTTGAGGAACACCGTATCTAACTGTATGTTTATCAAATTTTATATTTCAACAATGGACTTCTTGCTTCCTATTTGATAAATAAGATTTTATCCGAACTAAAGTAATTCCCCCGACATGATACAAGCCAAGTTTTTCCAAAAGAATAGAATGATCAACCAAGTCAAAGGATTTACTGAAATCGATGAAAATAGCCCCAACTACTTCACCATTATCTAAATATTTAAGCCATTCGTCAATAAGTTTGGTTAGTGCAGTCTGACAAGAATTCCCTTGTCTAAAACCCGACTGTGATGTGTGTAACAATTTGTTTGAACTATTTAAAGTATTTGTACAATTGAGTAAAAACATGATTCTCAACTAATTTTGAAATAGTGCAGAGCACCGATATTGGTCTATAATTTGACGGAGCTTTATAAATGGGGGTTACCCTTGCATATTTTAATTTTTCTGGAAACTGACCACTTGTAATACTATTTTTATTAAAAATTGTTAGGGATGAAGCTATAATTTCTGCGCCAAGTTTCAATATTCTAGGGCCAATTTTGTCAAGACCAGCTGATTTACTCGAGTCTAAGTGCCTTTACTGCGAATAAACTTCCGCTACCGTTAGAAAATTCAATTCAAATGAGCAGTGTCTTTGAAGCCTGCTAGAAATAAATGTTTGTAGTAATGTGAAATTCATATCGGATTCTTTATTCCCTATAAGTTTCTCGGCAATCGAGGAAAAATGATCATTTAAGGAATTAACCATATCTTGTGGATTGAAATGAGCATTATTTTCATAATCTAGTTTGCATGGGAAAGTATTATTAGTATTTTACTTTGGATGTAATTCCATTATATGAGTCCACAGCTCTTTAGAATTTTTGCAATTAGATATGGCATTTTGGTAGTAATTCTTCTTTGCTTCATTAATCAAAGATTACCGTCCAGTGATTCTACGATGAAGTTCCTTCCCTACTGACTTGAGGTCAGACTTGTATCGAACATGTTGACAAGCTATAGTTTACGGGTTGCTCTTTTACATTGAACAAGCTAAAGAACTCTGAAGAAGCTGAAGACCTGTTGCTTTGTTTATCAATCGTGGCGGAAACTTGACAACCTTGTCTGACTTGTACTTGTGGTATACACTCACTGGCAGTATCTTGGCATATGGCTTGCCACTGTATCTAATTCCAGAGACTGACTGACTGTGTCTGTATCCGTTGACTTATCTGGGACTTGTGACTTGTGGCCTCATGGTGAATTCAAGATGAAGAACAACAATAAAAGCGTTGTTCCATTGCTGTGTTTTACAATGTATTTGTAGAGATTTTGACTCATTTCTATTTACTCCATATCCCTTCATTGTTAATTTAAGACAGGAGTTTGTCTCTCCTGCAGTGTGGAGTCCGTAAAAAGATTCCCTGTGAGAGAGATGTATGCTCTATATACATTACAGTTATGATGTACTTGTTTTTGACAGAATTTCTCATATGAATGCACTATCATTCTTTCAAATTTTGGCTTTTTAATTTTTTCGTAATTTAAAATTGTTTTTCTGACCACCTGTTAATTGTGCCCACGTCTCGTGATTTTATTATGCCAACTTTTCTTACAATTGGCTCGATGAGTGCACTGTGGTTGTTTAAATGTTGTGATCGTCCTCTACTCGTCTTTTTGTCGGGAAATTGATGACAGCGATTGTAAGAACATTTTGCCAGTTAAGTGTAAGCTTGTTGCCGATCCCGCATCCATGGATCAAAGGATAAAAAGAAATGGATGTAGCGTTGCTGAGCAATTAGCAATGAATACCGCTCAAACCGGTGCTAGGGGCCGTCTTGAACTTTCTATGAGGTATGAGTAATGCTCATTGTTGAAGGCCTCATGGTGACTTCAAGATGAAGAACAACAATAAAAGCGTTGTTCCATTGCTGTGTTTAACAATGTATTTGTAGAGATTTTGTCTGATTTGCATTTACTCCATATCCCTTCATTGTTAATTTGTGACTCCCCACCATGCTTTTGTACAGGTGAACGGGATTGAACAGTCGACATCTTGGATTTCGCAACATGCAATGCAGTAGGATGCGATTCGCTGCCACAGTCTTTGCACTTAACTCGTGTAGAGCAATTACTGCTGATGTGAGCCGTTGACTAGCAACGCTTGTTGCATACGTTATTTTCCCTGAGCACTCCGTAACTCGAGGGATTTGGCTTTGAAGCTCTTGTACTCATTTAATGGGTGTTTCATCTTGTGCAAAATACAAATATCTAAACTTTCTTTACCGAATGTTGCATCAGTATTTCTGTCTATTTCAGTCCTTGCGTGGTGCGTGTGGTGATTCTAGGTCTTTTCAAAGATTGCTGCTGAGTAGGCTGAGTAATTGGCTTCTTCCTGATTTGATTATTGTAGTCCACAGTAACAGAATACGGTCGTTCTTTATTTTGCATATTTCAGATGTGAAATTGCAAAATTCCTGATTGGCGGAAATGATACGATATGCTTTACAGCTGACTGATCTCGCGCTTGATTTCTCCTGGAGCCCATACGGTAATTTGCGAGCTATCGATATCATTCCTGACGATTAGTTGAAGTATGCCAGTTTGCTGGTTTTTTCTTGACAAACTGGATCTCTGTGAGAATGTTGTGCAAGTCATATAGCCGCTTAGAATCTTTATTCATCAGTTTAGGAAATTTATCCAATTTCTGTTTGAATGAAGCCTCTAACATCTCAGGTGCGCCGTATAATTTTATTATCTAGACGTGTCCAAGTTACTTTAAACCAAAAGACGGATTATGAACACTACACACTTGTATGCTTTCAGCATATTTGGACGATTCTGGTAATAACCATTTAACCATTTACGCTAGTTCTTTTTTTCAGAAACGCCTTTTTTCTCTCCATCGTAGCTAAGAAGTTTGATTTCCAGCCCAAATAAATCCCTGTGTTGTCCTTAAACTTTGTAAGCCCGGTAGATAGGGCTTCCATCTACCGTTACAATCGTTACATCCTGAGTTTGTCCACCACTTGTTCTTCTTTGGCCAGATTTCTATCAGAAAATGCGCATTGTTGCTTGAAATGATACATACTTGTGAATTGCAAATTCAAAAACATTTACAGATACATGAAAGGTTTAAGAGTCCAATATGACAAAAAAATCAAATGAGCCCACAGTAAAAAATAATATACCTATATTGGATTAGTTGCCATTTTTTTGTCAATATTTCACATTTTTACCCCCTTTTTAGCTCATTTACCTATGCCAAGGTGAGCATGGCGTCCAACGTCCGTCGTTATCTTTTCATTCAAAGCTTTTCTCCTCTGAAACCACTTCACCAACTTGAACAAAACTCGGTCACAAAAGTCCTTCGGTGTTTTCCTTCACAAATTGTGTCTGGCTTGTCCGCACCTCATCTAAGGTGGTTGCCAGTTTTAAACATAGTTAAACGTAGGGACCCTAAGGGAAATGAATTGAAAGATCTTTTTCTCTGAAAATACAGAGCCAATTGGAATCAAACTTGTTCACGATAGTCCTTGGTTGTCCTCTTCAAAGTTAGTGATTTTTTTTTTGTTCGTACCTCATACAAGACGGCTGCCAGCAGTTTTAACATAGGGCCCTATGGAAATACATTCAAATATCTTTTCCTCTAAAACCACTTTCCCAATTGGAACAAATCGTGGTCACAAGGGACCTTATGTGGTCTTCTTTAGAGTTTGTGATTTTTATGTCCATACCTTATCCAAGATGGCTGCCAGCGCGGAACGTAGTTTATCATTGGACCCTATGAGAAATGCATTCAAAGATCTCCTCTAGATCTGAAACTAGTAAGCCGAAGGGAACCAAAACAGTCCTTGGGTGGTTCCTTCAAAGTTTGTAGTTTTTTTCTTAGTTTATCCATAATAGCAGCCTGTTGGGAACATAGTTCAATATAGAAGCCCTATGGGAAATACGATCAGAGATATTCTCCTCTGGAAATATTTTGTTATCAGAAACTTAAGAATTTTGCAAAGAATTTTCATGCAGTGTACAACCGAAATGATCAGAAACCGAGGATATATCGGAGTTTATATAACCAAGAAGTTTCAGTGGTGATACTCAATGCTTCTTGTAATAAATGTTTTTGAAACAAACACAACTTTTGATTTTTAATCACTCATTGATTTTTTTTTATTATAGTTAAATTTCCCATCTCCCACTTGAAAGCTCACCTGACCCATAGGGCCAGTGCGAGCTATTGCCATCACTTGGCGTCCGTCGTCTGTCCGTCTGTCCATTAACTCTTCACATTTTCATCTTCTCCTCTGAAACCACTGAAGCAAATTCAACCAAACTTTACAGGAATGATGTGCGGGAGGTTCGTTACGACCATTGCTCATTTTTTTCCGATCCGATAAAAAAACAAAGCCGACAGCACGTAACTTAGGTCTAACATTGGTCCCTATCACACTTTCATCTTCTCCTCTAAAACCACTGTAGCAAATTCAACCAAGCTTTACAGGAAATTTGTATGGAAGATCCTTTACAAAGACTGCTCATTTCATTCCGATCCGATAAAAAACATGGCAACCATCGTGGACCTTAGGCTAAACATTGGACCTATGAAAAATCACATCTCTGAAACCAGTGAAGCAAATTCAACCAAACTTTACAGGAATGATGTATGGAAAGGCCTTTACGGAGATTCCTCATTTGGTTCGGATCCCATAAACAAACATGGTTGCCAGTGCGGAACTTAGGTTTAACATTGGACCCTATGGGAAAAATTTTATTTTCATATTCTCCTCTGAAACGGCTGAAGCAGAGGTGACCAGATTCAACCAAACTTTACAAGAATGATGTATGGATGGTCTTTTTACAAAACTGCTCATTTCGTACCGATCAAAAAAACAAAAACAAAAAACAAAAAACAAAAAACAAAACAAAAACAAAACATGGCCAACAGCACGGAACATGGT
Source organism: Modiolus philippinarum (assembly GCA_002080025.1). Classification (NCBI taxonomy): domain Eukaryota; kingdom Metazoa; phylum Mollusca; class Bivalvia; order Mytilida; family Modiolidae; genus Modiolus; species Modiolus philippinarum. Next base: position 27,305 of record MJUU01001326.1, read on the forward strand.
TTAACATTGGACCCTATGGGAAAATCACATTTTTATCTTCCTTTCTGAAACAATTGAAACAAATTCAAAAAAACTTTACAGGAATGATGTAAGGGAGGTCCTTTGCAACAATTGCTCATTTTGTTCCGATCCAATAAAAAAAAGGCTGCCAGCACAAAACATAGTTTAACATTGGACCCTGTAAGAAAATCACATTTTCATGTTCTCCTATGAAACGACTGAAGGAATTCAACAAAACTTTACAGGAATGATGTTCTATAGGTCCTTTACAATGATTGCTAAATTTGCGTCAATCAGACAAAAAACATGGCCACCAGCGCGAAACCTAGGTTTAACATTGGAACCTATGGGAAGGTCACATTTTAATCGTCTCCTCTGAAACTGCTGAAGCAAATTAAACCAAACTTTACAGGAATGATTTATGTAAATAACTTGACAAAATTGCGCATCTAGTTAAAATTGGGTAGAAAACATCGATGCCAGCAGGGAACATAGTTTAAAATTGGACCCTATGGGAAAATCACATTTTCATCTTCTCCCCTGAAACCAGTGAAGCAAATTCAACCCCACTTTACAGGAATGATGTACGTAAGGTCCTGTACATAAATTGCTCATTTCATTTCGATCCGATCAAAAACATGGCATAGTTATACATCGTAGCCCGTTTTATTGAAACCATACTTTTCAATATCTTCTGTGAAACTATTCAAGCAAATTAAACTAAACTGTATTGAAGGTACTTTGCAACATACTGTAGGAGTTAAGGTAATTCGAGATAGGATATAGGTTAAGTTTTTCTAAGCGTCCCCTCATTCCCTTCCAGTTTTACTATTTTCACTTACGTAGCAGGCATTAGATTCTTTGTTTCAACTACTATTATTTAAAAATTTCTCTTCCAACCTCGATTTCCATGGTAACACAAGCTATTTTATTTCCAAAGACTCAACATCTCAACATTGTTGCAATGAAGAGTGGCGACAATATGTGCCGAAAATGTACCACACATATTGTCGCTGGCGACAATATGTGTAGGGCGACAATATGTGCAGGGGCGACAATTGTGCCGTAACACCCAACTCAGTGGAACTCTTCATATTTATAATGGGCAAATAACAGTTGTACAAAGTAAACAAAATGCAATTAATAATATTCACGTAATGCGTTCATGATCTAAATGGGATTTTTCCTTGATAAATGGCCAAACAGGGATCAAGAACTATTAAAATATATGCATACTGTCCGCCTTGCTGCGGCTAGGGGTCAGGATTAATTTGAGTCTCCTATGACGAGCAATACCGCCCTAGGAAATCTCGCTATCCACATTCCTCATGGGGTAATATGTTATGGAGTTGTGGGTTCTTTACGTGTCAACACCACACAAAAAGAGTCCATAACTATAAGGCACAAGATAACTCGTCTGAGCAAAGGTACACACAATCTGCCAAACTCTCGACAGGGAAATGGTTCCTTTTCTTATCGAACCTGCCGGGGCTTTAACAAAGGTAAATGCGAACATAGGCTTCGCTGTAAATTAGCACACAAATGTTTAAAGTTCTTGTCAAGGGGATCACCCTGTCAAATTTTGCAGTGACAAATCTTCGCCTATCCATGACGAAGCAGTAGAAGAATCTTTAAAAAAAAACTATCATAATAAAAAAATCGCAAACGAGATAATCAAAGGTCTTTATTCCGGTTTCAAATTAAAATACACAGGAACTAGATTACCAGTTCAATCAAGAAATTGAAATAGTGTTTAACAACGGGTGGACATGGTAGCAGAAAAATTGAAGAAAGAACTAACACTCGGTAGAATTGCGGAGCCATTTCCGCATCCCCTCTCCCATCCCTATACATTTCCCCAATTTTCGTGGCAAAAAAAAAATTGGCGATTTCAACTGATACACAATTTATCTTTATCTCCTTTTAATCCCTTAAACGATTATATAAATATGGATCCAGAATTCTGCTCTGTCCGTAATTCCAGCATTGATGATGCAATAGAGATAATTATACGCATCGGAAAGGGGGGGGGCAATTAGCGAAAGAGGACATTAAGAGCACTTTCAGATTATTGAGAGTGTTTCCTTCCAACTTCGATCAATTGAAGTTTCGGTTGTATGGTGAATACATTTAACACTATTTAGATGACTTTCTTTTTGGCGGCCCTCCTGGCACTGCAATCTGTCAAGACAGTCTTTACCTTTTTTTACAGGGGTATGCAGAATAGGGGGTGTCCCTTTGGCTGAAGATAAGGCTATAGAGCTAACACAAATTTTGACTTTTCTGCGTATCGACTTCGAAACAATCGAAATGAAATTAAGACTTCCCACAGAAAAAAATATTTAACATAAAAACCAAATTAAAAGTCTTCATGAGGACTAAGAAGGTCTGTTTACGTTATTTACAATCATTAATTGAGTTATTGAACTCTGCATGTCAGGTCGTAGCCCCGGATCGGGCTTTCCCTAGGAAGCTCAAAGACGCAACATGAGGAGTCAAAAAAAATAAAAAAAAATAAAATAAAATAAAAAAACACCACAAAATCAGAAGAAGACCTAAGATTCTGGGATTCTTTTTTGACGAATTATACAGGCGTCACCGTCATGCTCGAATCTCTTTGGACTGATGCCGATTCCATGCATCGACCATTATACAAAGTGCTGGTATATATTTCCAGGGTAGATGGGCCCAGGCTAACTGGCCTAATAATTGAAATGACATCACAGTTTTTGATATATTTCCTGTAGTTGTCGCATTCCACATTTGGGGGAAATCTTAAAAATAAGATATTGACAACAAATCTGTCGTCTTCATCATTAATCAGAAGTCATCAAAATCGCAGAGTATAGTTCCTTTTCAGGTCTTTAATAATGAATACACTAATTCACAATATTATGATAAGAGCAATTCATATTCCTGGGACAATTAACAAATTGCTGATTCTGATTGGCAGAGATTCCGAGAGTTGTGTCCTGTTGCGGAGACAGAAGGGGAAGAAATCAAAGACCATATTTGGAAGATTAAACAGCTGCGATTGAACATCTGGTAGATTCTTCTTTGGCTGAAAATACCAGAAAAATTCTTTTCATACTTATAGGCAATCCTATGAATTAGATAATTTATGGCCAGCCCCCCTTAATGACCTTTTATACTTTTTCACAGGGACAGGAACATCGCTCGCCGTCTACTATTGGGGATAAGCTTTGTGCATAAAGTATACTGCCATCAGGATAATACACAAGCCTTTATAGTAATAATAATGATCGAAACGCACAAAACCTTTTAAACCTTTTAAACCCGATGTCTGTGTCACTATTTCAATCAGCTTGCTTAAAAATTTGATATCGTCTCTACGCCATGTATGCAGTTCGTCGTTCGAATGCTCCTTATTTTCCGCCGCATTTTATCTGGCCTTTTTTGGTCTTTTGAGGATCGGAGAAATAGCTGCCGACACTAACATGAACCCAGGAGCCCACTCCTTGCATTATTCAGACATAAGATTTATTGACGAAGAATTGCACTTTACAGTCAAAAGTTCAAAATTCAAAATCCGTGTCGCTCATAATTCGTAGACAAGACGACTAGTTAATTTGTCCGGTCTTTAAACTAAAAAGTTATATAGCTATTCGAGCCAATAATCATGGCTCCCAACTTTTCATACACTATGACGAATCAAAAATGACGAGATTTCAGCTTTCCTCTGTTTTGAGGAAAGCCTTGAATTTTTGCGAACAACCCGGGCAGTATAAAACACATTCATTTAGAATACTTGGAGCTACAGAAGCAAAGCGAGTAGGTTTCAATGACGAGACCATAAAGAAATGGGGAGGCTGGTCATCAGATGCTTTCAAAAAGTATTTTCGCCTTGATTTATAGATTTCAATATTTAAATTCTCATCGTCCTGTTCCCCAATTTCTGTACTATAGGCACACGAAATATATAGATAATTGGTTCATCCATTGTGTACTGGGCCCGGAAAAACACTTTTACAAGACCAGGAAGGAGTGCAGCTAAACCTGCAGAATTCTGGTTGTCATATAACTTGGCACCGACAGAAGGAACTGAATTTGGACGAGTTCAAAAAGGTTGTAGATCATAACATGGTGAGCCTTCCCGCGGCGGAATTTATTGTCATTCTAGTGGGGTCTAATGATCTTGGTACCAAAAAAGTTTATGATTTGTATACAGACATTGAAAAAAGATCTTCTCGGGTTGAGGATATTGTGTCCACGTGCAAGGAATATATGTTCCGAAATTTTGATGAGAAGGTACTGGCATTTTGCAAAATCTGGTAAAGCCGTGGGGAATTCTATAAAACGATTAAACTTGCTGGTTCGAAATTTTATTATCAGCATTGGAGGTTGTGTGATAAGGCACAAAAATATTCGTGCTAGGGAGCACACACTTTATAGAAATGACGGTACCCATTTGTCAAATATTGGGAATGGAATATACTTTTAAAACAATATTCAAGGTGCATTCAAATACTTTTGTACAAAGATGGTCCGCTTTTATTTCAAAATGACGATTGATCTCGCCGCAGGGCGCTCACCTGTTGAAACCATATAGTATTTTCTTTTTGTGTGTTCAAAGGGGTTTGCCTGGCGTTAACAGTTCTGCTCATTTGTCGGTATATGGCAAGATGATGACGAGACATGTCGGTATCCCAAAATTGTGCGTCAGCTTATATTGGGATGTTTTTATACTTCAATCTGTGTTACCACAGAGTTTGTAATGGTCTTCTTTGTCCTCCAGAGAGGCCGGTGATTGAATTGATACAAATTTAGATCCTTCCTCATTAACTTCTTCAGAAAAACCGGAGAGTTCGGGTTAAATATTTGCTAACGTATCTGGGTTCGTTGCCCGATATCTCTCTTGCCCATGTGAGGTCATTGAACCTGGAGGATTGTACATTCTGTTGTTAACAATAGAGCTCGGACTAGCCAAAATTTTGTTAAGTCGGCAGTCTGCATCATCTTCTTGCCATATCTGGTTAACGCAAAGAATTTTAGTGGCCAATATTTACCAATAGCATAGTTTCTTTATAAAGGTCAACCCCATTTTTTTCTTCTAACAGCTACCTAAAATGAACCTCTTTTTCATTTTATGGCATAAACAATTGAAAAATCCCAATTTGAGCTTCCTTGCACTGAAAAACCATTTCTGTCGACTATTTGCCTAACCCTTAAGCTGCTAAGTAAAATATTGGGGGACCCTCGTTTTTGATTTTTTGCAAATTTATGTAAATAATATGCAAATGAGCTGAAGTCTGATGTTGATTATGGCTGATAACATAAAGCGACTAAAGGTGAGCACGGGGTGGGTGGGCTGGGTGAGGAGGTGAGGTGGGTAGGCGGTCTAGTAGTCCAAAAATGGTTACCCAGTGAAAAAACACGAATTTGGTCATTTTTGTACTAGATATTGACCTGGAGGACTGTATGAC
>MJUU01001326.1:40211-54761 GCA_002080025.1 Modiolus philippinarum
ACAAAAAAAAAAAAAAAAAAAAAAAAAAAAAAAACAGGAAAATTAGAGAAAAATCATCTAATATAATGGACAGAATAATTTAACAAGTAAAATTCATAGTTTTGATCACTGTCATCCGTATTTCATTCTATTTTATTGTTTCGGAATTTTTGTTTAAAACTAGTCAAACTTTTCCTCATAATCAGACAGATGACCCCGTAGGAAAGTTACATGTTATAAACTCGTCTGGGTTAACAGTTCATCGTTATATTTGTGGATTATATATTCCCCAGAGGAGCAATAATAACGTGCATAGATAAACTTTAGCAGGGATTATTTGATTCCAGAAGAACAAACTGTCTTCACTTAATTAAACATTAAAAATTAATTCGATTTTAGTATCGCTTTAATTTTGGAGAAATAACAATTACAGTTCACAATACGTACTGAATACAGACAGACGATTTGTAAATGTCAAATTGACCTTAGCTAATCAAAGAGAATTATGTCTGAACAGATTCGGCTAAAAACTTCCAATAAACTTTATTAGAGATGTTCGCTCTGACGATTTGACATAATTAAATTGTTCTTATCTTTATATACAAAGTTAAAATCTATTTGGAAATTAAGGTAGATAGACACTGTTGCGCTGCGCAATTCAATCGCGCATTAGAAAAATAATGAGTCGGTTACGGGGTAGGTTTGATTTTCTGGTCGGAACCAATCGCAAATTCTCGGCCAATTCCGTACAACTCCGGATCAAACCTCGAATGTATTTGCGTAGGGATATGCAGTAAATTTAAACATTTTGTTAACCGGAAGTTATTTCGCTTTCGTTGTAATAAGGCTATACCTCTAAAAAAAGCAGACGGAATGGCGGACTTCAAATTAAACATTTAATCTTTAATATACAATACAATATGTATTATTCATATAAGCTTTATTACTTATTAACGCCTTGAGTGCCAAGATTTCTTGAAGAAATCGGCCCACCAACAATTTGTTTTCTTGTATGGAACTTCAAACGTTACCATGGCGTTACGTCACGGAAGGCGACGTCATAGCCTTTGCTTTATTCAGTCGCCTTCAGGTAGTTTATTAGGAAGTGCTCTTTATAGTCACTCCTCCCAAATAAGTTATTTAATTCATGTGAGATTTGTTGGCGCGGTGTTTGTTTTTCATATTTGTTTTTCATTTATTTTTTTTACTGAATAATTATGATTGACATTTTTTTATTTAAAAATGATATACTTCTTCTATCCTTTCTCTATCTCGTTTCTCTATAGTATAATAAACCGGGATAATAAATAACAAAATATCGAAGTTACTGTTAATGTTCTTTCTTCATATGCACATTTCTACAACTTATGTCTCTTCATTGCAGATCAAATCAAAACATTTGGAAATCGTTAACCGGATCATGCACAGTGTAAAAGCTGATAGACAACAAATTACTTATTGGGTCTAAAAAGAAAGGCCAAAATCAGGTAGGGACAGAGGTATGTCAGTTATGCCAGAGGGGGATACTCTTTAGTTTTGAACAAATTTTGTTAAATTTAAATATTGCAAAAGTTTCCAATAAAATCGGTTTTCGGGCCAGCACCGAAGTACTGGCCACTAGGTTGGCGAATACCCATGGGAATAACAGTCCACCAGCAGACATCAGCCCAGCGGTAATAGAAATAAAAACCATGCAATTCTTGTTAATTTGGATCGATAATTTTCTGACATGTAATTTTAAAGAATCATTGATTTAAACATGAAAATTCAGGATCTTAATTCCCTATATCAGCAAGTGAAATTGTAAATGTCTAAATTTCACTTCCTCTTTAAATCATTTATTATTTGAAACTACAGTTCAGAAAATTTCACTGATATTAACATGTAAACTTATAAGATTCTACGGAAGCATATAAGCGCCACACAAACTTTTTTTTATCTTCCGTTATAACGCAAAGTTTGCGTTATTTCGCAACATAATAAAAAAAAAAGGTAAGTGTGGCGCTAATAAGCTTCCGAAAGATTCTGAGTTTATCTGTAAAATTTCATTTAAATCAGACTAGAATAGACTCAAAATAAATTTTAAAAAAGGGTATTTTGATATGAAATATATAGGAAAAAATACATGTGAAGAATACTTAACGCCATTCTTAAGCGCTGTACTATATAACGCCCGCATATAGGAGTTTCACATTTGTACAATTTATATACATTGATTGACTCTATGTCCAGCGAAAAACCATGGAAGCGTAATAGCGCCAAACATACTTTGTTTTTTTATTTTGCGTTATAACACAAAAGTTTGCGTTTCGACGTTAAATAAATTATAAGGTTTGTGTGACGCTTAACTCTTTAACGCAGCAAGTTTGTGTTATTTCGAAAATGGTTACGTTTTCGTGCAAAGGTTTGCGTTATTTTGCAAATTTTATGTAATAACGCAAAGTTCATTTTAAATTGATAGATAATGTATTCGATCCAACGAATTCCAAATTTAGAGTCGTTTACAGGTTATTACTGGTGGAATTCGATTTTATCGGCTCAAATCTGCACAAAAGCCAAAGGGTGAGGCATGATAAAATAATGCTTCAACAATTGAACTGAAAAATACGTTGAACTTCGTGTTTTTACCGAAAAATCTGATAATCTGCTACGCACAAGATATAATTGGTCGAGATAAACTATCGACAAGCAATTATATTAAAAATACCGCATATAATGTATGTACACACTATATACCGATATTCAAGTCTATTGACCAATTTGACATTGACGCATTTGATAACTGGAATATAATTATAAAATACAAATCTTTTTATCAAAATACGAGAAGTAAATACGATTCCTTCCAATGTCGTTTATTGTAGGACTGACTTGTTCTCATGTTGGTAACCGGAGTGAAAATTATTTTTGTTAAATTTCAGATATATATTGCAGTATAATTTATGTTTAGTTTTCGATGGTTACTTTTTTTGGAGTTGGATTATATAGTCAAACATAGATGTGAATTGTATAAATAAATGTTTAACCAGGCGTGGATTTGGGAGCGAGGGGGTGCCACGGTGGGGTTATTGTGAAGCTTTTGAGATTTTTTTCAACTGCCCCCTTTTATTAAAGTGCTGGAATCATCCCTGTTAAGTTTAATCATTTTCTGCAAGGCAGAAGTATTTTTTTTGTTAATGTGCGGTCGAGTTGCTGTCGACAGTGTTCTTCATGGTCCACCATAAAATTAAAATAGGAAAACGTTATTTTGCAAAATTACTTTATAAAAGTAGGTTACCATGACAGTATAATCCACTTTGCTGAAAAGGAAGAAGACAAAAATGAATCAATACGAAAGAAAAAAAGAACGATTATTTAAAAAAAATGGTTAATTTGTTGCCTGATAGATTTTAACCCTTTTTTATGATGACTGAACTATTGTTTATTGATCATCTCATTTAATTGAAAACATTAAGTCTTTGAAAATGTATTTTCATCAGTATTTTTGAGCTGTTTACGATCATTCTCCTTAAAAAAAAAGATTAAGGAAAATGTCCAGTCTTGAGAACGCCCGCCGATCAGCAGTGCGCGATGGTTCTCACTGTGACGTTCAAGTATTCAAACACAAATATCGAAACGATGCTTTGCACTCGAAGGAAACCTAAAGAAATCGACTAGATCGGCTATCTGGCACAAAGAAAGATTGTTTATCATCTTTGACATAAAATCGCAAGTAATGCAATTCTTTACACGTACAGACTCTTTTGCGTCCAAGGTGAGTCCGTCGCCATCTTGTTTCTATGGAAAGTTACCTTTGACCAGATTTCCGAAACCGTTATACATTCGAGATTGATCTCGTAGAAGATTTGTCGAGAACGTTGCGATTGGGTCGGAACAGTAATTTGATGGCTTTTTGTTTGTGACGTCATAATTGAATGACAAATGTGAAACGTCACATTTCGTTTCATTTGCCGCGAATTAACTCCCTTTTCCCGTAAATAATGTTTAATCCGAAAACTTTGTAAAATGTCTCTGTTAAAAGCATGGTGACATATACATTTTTTTTATTGTTACCAATAAATTACATCATAAACTATCTGTTCACAAAAATACATATAAATTTAGGTGAAAAAATTGCTAAAAATGAGCAAACATTAATCTCAATTCTAGAAAAGGTAAGCATGGTGACCCATACTTTTTATTACAGATTTCGAGTAAGTAGGATTGGTTCTTCAATTATGCCGACTTACAACAAAATCTCATGGATTTGAATATTACTGTCTATCTACCTTAATATATCTGAAAATTAACATTTCAAAAATCAAACTAACGTAATCACCATCGGCAAAGTGCGAATCGATCAGATCATTTAATAGATGCGATCCCGATAAGGAAATTATTACTGTTATAAAATCAATAATGTTTATTACAGTAATAATGACTTTTTCAACAATTGCACATATTGCTTGACTATATTAATGATCTCGTCAAATCGCATTTGGACGATAGTGGTAAAATAGAACAAAATATTTCTACAATTTATTAATGGGATGGTCGATTGACGTTGGTATGCCTTTCAGTGTCGGCAATAAATCACTGATACACTTTATATGTACATTAAGCAGTTATTAAAATATTTTGTGAACTTGTTTAACCGTTTAAATCTATATCATGGCATGCGTTTCAATAAAGACCTTTTGGAAGCGTATAATGGACTCGCATTGTCTTAAAAGAACGCCTTATAACGCATTAAGTTTTACGGAAGCGTATAGTGGCCTCGCCTTGTCTTATAAGAATACCTTATAACGCACTAATTTTCTTTAATAAAATAACCTTATCTCCTTATAAGGTGATAAATCGTGTTAAATAAAACAACCTTGTCTAATTATAAGGCAACAAATCGTGTTATTTATGACAAGTTCTTGCTTTATAAAGAAATTTCTCTAGGAGGAGTTGTCGCCACAAAGTATATACCCGAACGGTAAACAGTAAAAAAAATCAACAAAAAATAAATAAAAATAATAAAGTCAAATCATATGGTGCACAATGGCAACATACACTGAACATTCCGTGAAATTTTCATTGAATTTCACCATGTGCTCTAGGAGAAATTGTCACCACAAAGTGTGTACCATTATAGCGGACGGAATAACGAACGGACAGACGAACGGACACCATGATCACTATATGTCATTTGCTTATAAAGGGGTACGAAGCAATTGAGTAACATTCAAAATGGATGATGTTAAGACTACAATTTGTTTTAAATAAGACATTTAATTGTCTTCTTAGACAAAATATTCGTAATTTTTTTGTGTTATCACCTAAATAAAACGAGTTAACAAAGAACGCTTATTGTTTTACAAAGCAAGACAAGACTTTAAATAAAAAATGTTGTTGCTTTGTATATCACAACATGTTTTAACTTAATACGTCCTAAACTCTTCTATTTGTTTTCACAGTACCACTAAATTGCGGGCTGCTGGCTGCGGGTTGCGGGCTGCGGGTTGAGGGCTAAATTTGATAAAAAAAATATCTTATCTAAGATAGATTGAATGGTTGCATTACCTTTCGGCTAAATTCAAGATGCCAAAAAGATTGAAAAGAATATAATATTTTTTCCTCAAGTGCTTTTCTGGGTTTATTTTTGTCTGTGTTTTAATTTTGTTTCTAACTGTGGCTGTCCAATTTAATAGTCAGAAATCTCATTAAATGGTTTGCATCGTCCATAAGTGTTGGAACTCATTCACGATACCAGATCTCCAATCTTTACTAAGTTAATTATGCCCTCTGCAAACGAAGTTGGGGTATATAGTTTTCAGCCTGTCTGTCCATCGGTCCGTCCTTCTTTCCGCACATAGGGTATTGATTTTGAGTAATCAACTCCACTTGCAGGTTTTTATAAAGAGGTCTTACTGTGTTTCTATAGGCATTGAACATGTGGACTTCTATTCTAATTGCATTTTATGAATTTTTCCTGATTTTACAGATAGTTGAACTCAATTATTTTTCGACAACCTTCTAAAGGTAGGGTTACCATTTTGTGTAATTAACTCCTCTCGCAATTTATCATCAAGAGGTCTGAAACTTTTCATTGAACATGTGCACCCTCTATTTTTTTTTTTTTACATTTTTTTTCTCATGGATTTTACAGATAGTAGAACTTAGTCATTTTTAGCAGTAGTCTTTATGCAGAGTACACATTTTGTGTAATCAAATCCTTGCAGGGCACAGCCTTTACTAATAAAGCTGAAACTTTGCAGACTAATTCTATATACATTGAACTTGTGCAGCGCTTATTTTTGGTATTATATTTATAAGAATTTTTCTTGGTCATAACAGCTTTTACCTTCTAAAGTAAAGAGGACCCAAAAATGCTTCTGCGGGGGTATTTATAGTCCTTTAAAGGACAATTCTAGTTTACAGCTTGTCTAGATTAGGGTTTGTCACGAAGTATAGACGCTTTTCCATTGTTGAAAGTCATATGATGACCCCTAGATATGTATTTTGAATTAAATGGACTTTCAAATATGACGCTCTTCCCGAGTTGTAAAGCTATGCTGTAAATTAAACAACATTTTTTCGCACATTCTTATATTGTACGATAGCAAATCATTTGAAATGTACAATTTCTTCTTGTTACTTGTCTTCAGTTAGTTTTTTTGTCAGGCAACGGATGACAAAAACATTTTGCCAGTTATTTTTATGTATATTTATGATATACTGCAGCAATGAACAAAAGGAAGATACATGGATGTGGTGTTGTTTGACATTTAGAAAAGAATTCTACTCAATGGGGACTTGGAGATGAAGAACACCAATACAATTTTTGTTCCTTTTGCTTGGTTTACCGTGTATTTTTAGATTTTTTGGTGTTATGTGCATTTACTCCAGATCCTTTCAATGTTTATTTAAGACTTTATATTCTTCCGTAAATGGTGGTTTGCAGTGAGAGATGACCCATGTGAGATCGATGCACGCGACCTCATCGCACACCGGTAAATGACCAACCACACTTGTTGATTTTAATGATGTAACTATGACTTAATGTCATAAAACATCTGACGTCACAATGTTAAGAATACTCAAATGGCGACAACGTTGTTTAACAGTAAAGGTTACTAGAAGTGTTCTTTTTGCTTTTTACGGAAGAAATAGGGTCTTGCATAAGATCAAAATTAAAGATCAGGATATCTTTCACTCGTGTAAGAAATTCTACGTCTCTTCCTCTCGTTTCGCTACGCTCCAATCGAGAAAAGACGGAATTTCTTACACTTGTGAAAGATATCCCGATCTTTTATCTGACCTTATGCATGATCCTATTATTGTCTCTCTTGCAGTGTGGAATCCGTAAAAAGATTCCCTGTGCAAGAGATGTATGCTCTCCATTGATATTTCAGTTATGGTGATGTATTATTTGTAATTTCCAAATGTTATTCTGAACACCTATTAATAGCTTTTTTTTTGTGTAATTGACTCGATGAGTGTCCCACCTGACTTGACAGAAATGCCATGTTGTTCTTTAAATGTTGTTATTTCCTTCTGATTAATATAGTTTTTTGTCGGGTGACGGAAGACAGCAATTGTAGGAACATTTGCCAGTTATTTTTTATCTTTGTTGACGAAAACCTCATCAATGAACAAAAGGAGAGGTACATGGACTTAAATGAATTATTTCCTAAGTATATAAACTATAGTTTTATACCCCCGCTTCGAAGAAGGGGGTATACTGTTTTACCTCTGTCCGTCTGTCATTCCGTCCGTCCGTCCGTCCGTCACACATATTTTCGTCACATATTTCTCAGCAACCACGCATGACAGCCACTTGATATTTGGTATATGTATGGGGTCCCATACTGCGCCTCCCCTTTACGGCCATAGCGAATCACCACTTCCTGTTTACCGACTTTCTGCCTTTTACTTTCATTTTCAAAATTATGACTTTTTTCGCATTTTTCTCGGCAACCACACATGACATCCACTTGATATTTAGTGTGGTGCTTCAGTATGAGGTCCCATACTGCACCTCCCCTTTTTAGGCCATATTGAATCATGTCTTCCTGTTTACCGAATTTGTGCATTTTTTACTCGCTTTTTCAAAACTGACTTTTTTGTACATTTGTCTCAGCAACCACGCCTGACAGCCACTTGATATTTGGTATGGTGCTTCAGTATTGGGTCCTATACTGTACCCCCCGTTTTAGGTCATATCGAATGATCACTTCCTGATTAACGACTTTGTATTTTTTTCTCGCTTATTTGCATCTTGATTTTTCCCTGCAACTGCGTAAATGCTTGCATTGTGTCCACACTTGTACTGTGTCAACACCTCTATTGTGTCCACACACACTTAATTTTGAACTTACCATATTGATTCAGGATTTACTGGCTGCCATTCAGCGACTGTCACAGCTCTTGTTTTTTTGTTTTTTAAATGTTTGCAAGATTAATTATTATAATAAACGTCTTTCTTGAAAATGTTGCTATCGCTAAACACATACGTAAAATGGCCAATTTTGCATTCGATATCTTTTTTACTTTTTCAAATTAAAACTGCTCATTTACAATACTTTGAACATACGATAGAGTTACATGGAAGTTGTACAACGTATTTTCAGAACATCAGGAGCTAGTAGTTAATTCATTGCACAAAATGATACAAATAGGAAAAACGACCAAAAGGGGAGTAATAACAACTCAAAGCCACCATCAGACCTTCAATGAACGGTGAAATCCCACACCTAACGGCAGGTCGGAGTTGGCCCCTCAATAAAGAGTAATCAAGCTCAGCGAAATAGACATCATCCTAGACTCCCATAGACATAAAGTGAACTAATGAGAAAATGGACAAGACACACAAAGACTTAATAAATTTCCTGACTTAGGATAGACGCAAACCAGCTGCGGCGGGGTTAAACTAGTTTTATTGGGCCCAAACCTTCCAAAACTATTTTATGCCATTGATTTATGCGTAAATGATCTTTTACATCATGGTTAACTTATTGCAAGAAAGATTTAACATAAATCACAATTCTCAACAGTTAAAAAAAGATTGCACCAAAATATGTGGAATAAAATGTCACTATAATAAAGTTAAACGTCGTTTTATTGAGAGTTCACACTGTTAGTGCTTTAGTTTTTTGTGTTGTATATGTAACGTTCGAGTGTTTTGTAGGCATGTGGTGTCTTTGGTCTTCCGTCTTTTGGTGTTCTTGCTTTTGCCTTGTCTCTGGACTTTGATTTGTGTAATCTTGTGCTTTGTTCCTTCGGTATTCTACTGCCGTTGTTTTATCCTATTGATTTCAAACCTCGATTCCCAAAATTGCATCTGTTCAGTTTTTGCCAACGGTCACCATAGTGCATTAATTGTGTATAAGTATTATTTTACTGAGTATTTTAGGAAAGGATATGGAGTAAATGAACATGAGACCATAACTCATATGTTAACTCCAACTGCAATAATTTTAATGAGCTGTATGGCCATTTCGGAAATTTATTAATCATCAGCAGCACTAGAACTCAAACAAAGGAAATCCATAATTTCAAAAAATGAAAACCAAACGAAATCCGAATAATCAGTAATATCAAATATTGCTGAGGACAAAACTACGACGGTGGGAGTTAATCCTTTGGTTTTAGAATTTACATAAATTTAGATAATAGTAATTGAACAAAGTGTACACGTGAGAAATTATCTCATGTACAAGTACACCATATCTAAGAAAAATAAAGATCATACATCTCTACCTTGGGGAATTGTTTTACCAACTCCACACTGCAATAAAAGACAAACTCCTGTATTAAATATTTTAGGAAAGGATATGGAGTAAATGAACTGAGTGCACACATCAAATAACCAATAAAACAATTATTGTTTTGGTCAAATTGTGCGCCTGTTCAACGTACTACTGTAGTAGCCCGTAGCCTGCAGTCCGCAACCCACAGCCCGTAACCCGCAGCCAGCAACCTGCAACCCGCAGCCCGCAACCAGCAGAATATATACACTCTTGTTTTCATGCAGTAAGTGAATCAGTGTTAATTTAATTTAACCATTTTGCCTTATAAGAAGACAAGGTTGTTTTATCACCTTATAAGGAGATAAGGTTATTTTATTTAAGAAAATTAGTGCGTTATAAGGTGTTCTTATAAGACAAGGCGAGTCCACTATATACGCTTCTGTACCTTTGTAATTCACATGGTACATTTTTATTTGCAATTTATAATCTTAAGATTGTATTACGAACTTCTCAATGTGTTACTTGATCTTTGTCTACTTATACAGCTGCTTATTAACGTTGTTTTTAATTAGGGTTAAAAGAGCTAGAGAGACAAAGGTCTGTTGATGTTACGCGCGGTATTGCATCGTGCAACGTAACACGTTTAAATTTCCGATCTTATTTCTGTGGAATAAAGTTTTTAGTTAAGGTAGATAGACACTTGTATTCGAATCCATGAGATTTTGCTATAAGTCGGCTCAATTGAAGATCAAATCGTACCAAGCCCAAAACCGAAATCTGTTATGAAATGTATGGGTCACCATACTTGTTTTTTTTCTACAATTGGAGTCAAAGTTTGCTCATTGTTAGTCATTTTTCACCTTAATTTACATAGAATGCATGGAAAAATGTGGAAAGGCAACTTTCAGCTTAATAGAAATAAGCCTTTTATCCATGAAAATTTTATACATTTTTGTAAATAAATAGTATGAAAAGCTAAACTAGAGTATGAAAAATCAGTACCCCTTAAAATGAAAGAAGACTCTAAAATATTCTGGAAATATGTACAATCAAAAACTAAAACAAAAGAAGACATACCATGCATAAAAGATGATGAAGGAAATCTCCATTTAGATAATAAAGAAAAAGCAGAGTTATTAAACAATTTCTTCAATAGTGTTTTTTCTGTTGAAGAAAACAGTAACATAGCTGATTTTCCATCTAAGACAGAGAAGACACTAGAGAGTATAACATTTGACCAAGCCAAAGTAGAAGAATATCTCAATAAATTAAAGGAAACAAAATCACCAGGTCCAGACCAAATGCATCCAAAATTCATCAAAGAAACAGCAAAATTTATATCAGTTCCAATTACAAAGATCTTTAATAAATCAATGCAAAGTACAACAATATCAGAAACCTGGAGATTAGCTAATGTAACACCCTTGCACAAAAAAGGCCAAAAACATCAAGTATCTAACTACCGACCAATTAGCTTAACTTCAATCATCTGCAAAACAATGGAAAAATTTGTAAGAGATGGTTTAATGGATCACATGGAAAAAAATCAGCTTTTTACACCACACCAGCATGGTTTCCGCAAAGGTAGATCTTGTGTCACCCAGTTAATAGAGGTTATGGAGGACTGGACTGAAAAATTAGACAACAATAAGGCTATCGATGCTATATATTTAGATTTCCAGAAAGCGTTCGATAAAGTTCCACACAAAAGATTGATACACAAGCTTCAAGCATACGGCATTAAAGGTAACTTACTTATGTGGATAGAGGATTTTCTGAGGTGTAGAAAACAAAAAGTTGTGCTAAATGGGCAGAATCTAACTGGACAAATGTAAGTAGTGGAATTCCGCAAGGCAGTGTACTAGGGCCAATACTCTTCACAATCTATATCAATGACTTACCAGAAGTAACAAACAACATATCCAAACTATTTGCAGATGACACCAAAGTATATGCTCCTGTCAATAATGCTGATGATCAAAAACTACTCCAAGATGATCTAGATAGTCTTATGGACTGGTCCAGTAAATGGCTCTTGCAATTTAACAAATCTAAATGTAAACACATCCATTTTGGCCCATCATTTGCTACTAAATAACAAAAACGACGAAGGAAAAAGATTTGGGTATAACTATTGATAATCAGCTTAAATTCCAACTGCACATTCAAACCCAAACAAAAAAGGCAAATCAGAGGTTAGGGATGATAAATAGAACCTTTACTTACATGGAAAAGGATACGTTTCTTACACTATATAAAAGTTTGGTAAGGCCACATCTCGAATATGGAAGTAGCTTTTGGTCCATATATTTAAAAAGGAAGCTATTCAAATAGAAAATGTACAACGTAGAGCTACAAAAATGGTCAAAAACATTAGACACCTGAGTTATAGTAGTAGACTATGACACCTAGGCTTACCATCACTGCAGTACAGAAGACTAAGGAGCGATATGGTAGAAACTTATCAAATAATCAACAACATAGATAAAATCGAAAATGTAAATATTTTTCCGATGAAAGATTCAATTACAAGAGGACACAGTAAAAAATTTACAAGACATATAGCAGAACAAATATCAGAATATATAGCTTTACTCAAAGAGTGGTAGATGCCTGGAACAGCTTACCAACTGAAGTTGTGGAGGCAAGAAGTGTGCACAATTTTAAGAGTCAGCTGAATAAACACTGGAATGATTTAGAAATAAAGTTTGTACCTGACTTTTACGGACCGGAGGCATGTACAGACGACAGACAATCAAAAAGGGTCTTAGAGGCTAGTTAGACTAAATTGATCTCAACACCAGGTAAACCAGGTATGATATGATCTATTGATTACAATGAAAAACTGTATATGTCACCATGCTTTTAACGGATATATTTTACAAAGTGTCCGAATTAGTAATTATTTACCGGATAAACTTTGATAAAACGAAAATCCTGTATGTTTGTAAAATGGCTCCGTAGATTTGTGATTTATGTTGTCAACCCTATTTCATATCCTTCCTAAAGGCCGTTTGATAAACGGTTTCGGCAAACAAGTTCCGGATATTTTGATTTATCTGACTTTAAATTCTGGGTTTTTAAAAATTTACCAATAATTATTACATTTTTGATAATTTCACTTTAATTTTGGTTGTATATCAAGGTTAAAAATATTTGTCTGTAAAGAAGAACAATTTATAGATATAATGGTCCTTAATTTCCCAGTTTTGTTATCCCGGATGGACTAATAGGCACAACCAACTATAATGTACTGGCGGTATTTGGCCAAAGCTTTAATAATAAAAAAAATATTCATAAATGCATTTATAAGTTAATTAATGTCAACATATAGATAATATAGGATATTTCCTGTATGACATATAGATAATATAAGATATTTAATGTCCACCATAAAGACAATATAAGATATTAGCCGTTCAAGATATAGACATAGATATAGATATTCCGCTTAAACCGGTGCTAGGGACCGTCTTGAACTTACTGTGAGGTAAGAGCGTTTGCTCTTTGTTGAAGGCCTCATAGTGACTTCAAGATGAAGAACAACAATCAAAGCGTTGTTCCATTTGCTTAATCTTACCACGTATTTAAAGGGATTTTGTCCCGTGTACATTTACTCCATATCCCTTTATTTGTTTAATTACCGTGGAGTTTGTCTCTCGTGCAGTGTGGAATCCGCAAAAAGATTCCCCGTGCTTGAGGTGTATGCTCTGTATATTGTCAGTTATGGTGTACTTGTTCATGTAAGAGTTTCTCATATGAATGCACTATAAAAATTCAACATTTGGCTTTCTTGCTTTGGAGAAAAAATTAAACTATTTTTCTGGCTGTCTGTATATATATTGCCAGCATCTCCCGATTTTAATTGCCAAGTTTTCTTACAAACAACTCGATGAGTGCCCTGTGATCGTTTATATGTTGTATTGTCTATTTCAGTGGTCCCTTTGTCTGGCAATGGATGACAGTGTTTGTAAGAGTACTTCGCCCGATATGTTTGTGTGTTTATAATAACAAGATAAACAACGCAAGGTACTTCAAAGGTTCTATGTGTGTTGCCGAAAATATCTCAAGTATTTTCTATTTAATCCTAATTTGGAAGTCCTTCAATGTGGGTCACTGCAGTTTTAGCGATTAGAGATAATTACCAGTTAGGCTCCTAATAAACTTACGGGGCGCGTGGTATATTCTTTGGCGTCTCTGAATGACTTTAAGATGAAGAACAACAATTGAGTATTATTTTTGTCATGTTTTCTGTGGCTGTAAACTGCGATGTACTGATAGATTTTAGTAAATTTCCTAAGAAAATACTTCGTCGTTATAAGAGAGATACACGATTTTATTGTGCAAAAATATTGTTTTTTTTGTGATTTTATAAAAGCATATTTTGAAATAATGTAATTGAACTTTCTTTGTCCCTTTCTTAATTATTCGAACCTTATTAGGGATAAGCATATTGAAGAACAAAAATACCGAGTTAATGAAACTTTAAGTTCACCTTTCACCTGCTTTGAATATACTTACGGTTGTTCTAATATGTAGTCGTCTTGTTTAAGATTTGGTAAAATATTTGACCGATACATATAAATATTTTTTTTTTCTCCCATACATATTGTTATATATTAAATTTTGATTTGTTTTTTCTCTTTATATATTTGACCAATACATATAAATATACATCTTGTTACCATCAATGATCTGTGGTAACTATGTGAACAGCGATGTATTATACATATATAAGATTTTTCTCTTCATATATTTGACCGATGCATGTAAATATATATCATTTTTTTCTGTTCCTGTTTCCATCTTATTATTTGAACCGCGATGTATTGGTCAAATATTTGACCGATACATG
>MJUU01001327.1:0-10699 GCA_002080025.1 Modiolus philippinarum
AGGATAAAATAGGATTTTCAAGTTTGTCGCTGTTTTTAGACGTTATATTATCACTTTTGCAAAGCTTTTTGAATGCAAATAATTAATTCATCTGCATTTAAGAAATATTCTTAATGAATTTTGAAATATCCGTTCCGGACATGATCTGGCTTTTATTGCCGCCTCTCGAAATGTCACGTGACTGCGATGTTCAAAATGGCAACTGAAGTAGGTGGATTACGTTTATATTTGGACAATTTCCCTTATAAATAGAAAATAATGACTCACCTTGCATAATTAAATGTTGTAAGTATTAGAAAAATATGGAAGGAAACGAAATATACACACTTCGATAGGCGTACTTGGCGTCCGGTTGTCAAATTACTCCCAAAAACGTGCGACAAAATTCGTGTCGCAAGAGTCGCAAGTTTTATATAGGGGTAAATCCGTAGCTCTATGGTCCGCAACTATCAAAAAATTAGCACAAGGACCATAAGAGCTACGGTCCCGCAGCTAATATTTAGGGTACTCAAATATGCGCATAAAAAGTAAGACGAGAAACAATTTGTTGGAATGTAGAATTTTAAAAACTAATTAGTTCTTCCACAATATTGGTGTAATCATCAAACCATCTCACTATTTTTATGTAAAATTTTGATTACTTTGTATCTCATGAAATCGTAAAATAGTAGAGGGAAGTCTTTGTATATATATATATATAAATATATATATATACGTCTGAAAATCAGCCCAACATTGTTAGATCTGCACATTGGTAGCTCCCTCTCCGGGATTCGAACCATCACTGTTGTGACATCTATGGCAACACCGCCTGCACTACGTTCAGCGCCCTAGACCACGCGGCTACCTAGGCTATATAAAAAATATAGCTTTCGGTAACCGAGTGATACCTCCTCGTAGGTTTAATCTAGGGTTGTAACGCAGTACATGATGTATAGGTGCTCGTGCAGATCAGCTGTGTGTATAGCAGAGAGGATTCAATGTCTTTCGACAAGGAATGCCGCCACACAAAGTTATAATTTTTATATAGTTGTCTGAAGTATGTGACAACTCTTCATACTATACCTGTCCAATGGATAATATCGTGAGACATTATACTGGGCTTGATGAATAATTTATATATACGTCTGAAAATCAGCCCAACATTGTTAGATATATATATATATATATATGTATGCATCTGAAATCAAAGACCTTTACTTCCTCGGAAGGGTGTACAAGACTGGAGATTGGCTGGTAAATTTCCTGTCCCAGCGCAGATCCATCAATCACGGGGCCAAATGGGCAGGGACAGGAAATTTACCAGCCAATCTCCAGTCTTGTACACCCTTCCGAGGAAGTAATATTTCGGCAGCGGTTTTCCAAGTTTTTGATTCGAGTTGCACTGGTGAGATGTAAATTCATCGAAATGGGGCCTTATATGCAACAGTGAAGATTGAATGTAGTGTTGCGTGTCACTCAAATTGGTCCAATTCCTCAGTGGAAAGATGTTCTCGATAATATCACATCCTAAAACTCTAACTTGGTTGGTCTTTGATTTCAGACGCATATAATTTATTTTTCAAGACCTGTATAAGCATATTGACATGCTTATCCTGAGGATAAAATAGGATTTTCAAGTTTGTCGCTGTTTTTAGACGTTATATATATATATAAGGGTTATTACATGAATATTAGGGAATTTTGTCCCGAGTAGAATTTTATATTCCACGAGCTTGCGAGTGCAATATATACTCTACGAGGGATAATATTCCCCTTTATTCATGTAATAACCCGTTTGTTGTATAGCAACGCCACATTCTTGCTAAAAAACAGGAATTTGTTTGTTGATGACGTCATGAATTTTAAGTCATATTTGCACTAGTGCAATATGGAAATTCATTGCATGCTTACATTTGGTTGCTTTCTTAGGGAAATATTATGTTGCTATACAATAAAAGCAAATATGAGTTTGCAGTCACCAAAACAGTAGCCAGTACTTCGGTGCTGGTCCGAGAACCGATTCATTTGGAAACTTGCAATACCAAAATTTAAGAAAATGTTTAAAACAATGGAGTACCTCCCTTTTGCATAGCTCTGTCCTTAGCTTATTTTGGCTTTTCTTTGTAGATGCTTTTGGTAATTATATTTATATAATTTGTTCACTATCAGTTTTTGTCGTATTTCGATTATGGATTGCCAACTGTTTTTATTTGGTCTGCACTGAAGAGATATAATGTATTGAAATCGCGATACAGAAACTAAATTCACAGTAACTTTGATATTTTGCTAATCATATAATAAGACTCCTGTAAACAGATATGTTAAGTTTGAGTCCATTTATCATATCATTGAAAGAATTCGGTTTTTTTTTCGGCACACTATGAAAATAATGTAAAAAACAGTCGCCTTCGTCAACCTTTTGCGTGTTATTTTAATGGAGTATCTTCATCGTGCATAGACCTGTTCCTAGCTTATTTTGGCTTTTCTTTTAAATCGCTTTGGTTATTTGCTTTTTTCTCAGATTTTACAGGGTTTTGGATTATGGTATTCCAAATGTTTTGATTTCATCTGCACTGAAAAAGTATAAGTTGAAGAAATTGTTATATGCAGAAGTCAAATTTACAGTTATTTCCGTATCTATTTATTTATTTCTTTTCACCTACTTATTATTCATAAATGGAATCAAATAACTTAAAACAATGGCGAAAGATGATTTGATGGCAATTTAAACTTGGAACGGTTTGAGAAACATTTTGCCACACTCTCGTTTTTTAAGCAGATAAAAATACATCTACCTTATACTTTTCTTAATTTCAAATTTTAATTTATCCTCTTGCATATTATAAACTACTTAGTTTTCTTCTATTTCCGATTTTTCGACAAACAAATAAAACGAGATTTGCAATTGCAATCAATAGCCGATGTCACCCCAGACAACTTATTTGATGATTGCACCTCATTTGCAGCATCAAAATCTACTTAAAAAATCAATTTTCGTTCAAATCTGACAAAGATGTAATTTTGACGTATTTTGGCAGCCATTTTGGATATGGCTTCATTTTGAAATTTCAAACATACAGCATGCAACGTAAGATGGTTGTCCAACTTTGTGCAACTTAGCTAGGACAAGAATTCTTGGAAAAGTAGAAGAATAATGATAATCAGAAGAATCGTACAATAACAACATGTCATCCAAACTACGTCTGGGGTGACATAAATAACTCCCACTCCTTCGTAAATTTGCGTTTAATGGCCAAGAAGGCGTTCTACATGAAGATGAATCAATTTTTTGAAAGATTAGTTCACGAAAAATCTTTCGAGATACAATCATATAGCGTGCCCCTATCTAAAGACTAGAGTAACTTATGTTATATTCCACAACAAAGATTATTCTTCTAGAAATATCGTTCGATTTGGAAACATCTGGTTACATAAACTGTATCCAGAAGCTGGTTTTTGCACAAAAGCATAAATTTCGAAAAACTTTCAACACCATCATCATCAAAAATCATGTTTTTGCGGAAAAAGAAGCGTTTTCAAATTGCAATTTTTATTCTAAAATCTAGTTGTCAAGATGACAAGACTTCAGAAAGAAGACCTTGGTAAAGGGGCATAACTCTTAAAAATAACCAGTTTGTTTTTTACATCATTTTCATAAATATATTCTAAGCTTCGAAGTAACATACATGATTTTGATTCTTTTTCACGTAAATGCTTAAAAAAAATCATTGAAACTGAGTGCTTCAAACGCCCTACTGATTAAAAGAGTTATCTCCTTTAACTTATGTGTTTTATTTTAAAAATCATCAGTAATTAAAAAGAAAAATATTTACTACTTACATTGTATACTCAGAGTAGTTATAGTACGATGAGATACCGTAGTCATAATAAGTGTAACAGCAAGGATCGTATGTATTATAATTACAGCATTGATAACAATATGTACTGGAATAATATCCGTCAACGTAATAATAACATATACTCGAAGTGACCAGACCTAAAAAGAATAGAGAAAGTCTTTACTTTAAATATAAACGATGGACAACTTAAACCAGAACTAAGGGACGAAAGAAATTACTTTTAGGGAGTAGACCTCGGTATGGAGCATAACTCTTAAAAATCACTTGAATGTTAGTTTAGGGGACAACCATTTGATTTAGGGCGGATTTTGTAAATCAATAATTCAATCTTGGTGCCAGTGAAAATATATATTCTAATCCCATATGAAAATAAATAATTTGACTTTGATTTGAAGAATATTTTTGCTGCAAATATGAATTAACAATCTGATGTAACATTTGTGAAAATAAATAATTTCTTCGATAATTTCTAAATACCGAGTTCAAATATCCATTTAAAACGTTTTGCATTAAATAAATTAAATGTCTTATCTTGCTGCATGAAAAAATTAGAAGATTTAAGGGTGTGTTTACAATGAAGGAATATGGAGAAAATGCAAATGAGACAAAATCTCTACAAATACATAGTAATACTAAGCAATGCAAACAACATTTTTATTGTTGTTCAACATCTTGAAGTCACCATGCTGATTGGTCAATCATGTTAATGTCTCGTGTCAGTTGTGTCAACCGAATGTTGATGAAATTAACACCTACATCATTGACTAACGAAATTGTTTTTGCATTTTTATGACTAAGATAACTCAATTTATTGATAATATGATATTTTTATCAAAAATATCATAGTCAACACCACTTTCAAAGAATGGCGCAATGATACACATAGCAACGATGTTAGCAACAAAATAGTGGCATACTTGAGACTGGAGGCTACGGAAATCGCATTGCCTCAAATAAATTGAGTATGAATTAGAGAAACAATCTCTAACATTGTTTTCCTGTTTATTACGATAATTTCTCACATCTCGATAGTTAAATTTTCACATTTTAAAGTTCTCGGGTAAACCTCGAACTTTAAAATGTGAAAATTTAACTATCGAGATGTGAGAAATATAAAGCTTTTGTGGGTATATTCAAAGTACTGGGACTAGTGTCTAAGAAAAAAAGGAATCAAAGAAATTTCGAGTCATTGAAGAATTTTACTATATGACTGGATCAAACAAAAGAAAGCAGGTGATATTAGGGAAGGAAACCGAAGGTAGAAGAAAATGAACAGATGACAGCAGAGAAAGATAAACAGGAAGATATAAAAATGGCAGGAACGGGAGAAAGGGAAAGAAAAAAATGAGAATAACCAACCGTTTAAGGGGGGGATAAAGCCTTTCTGTTAATGTGCTTTTGAGCATTTTCATTCGGTTGTTAAATGTTTTGGTGGAATAAGTTGTTAACAGTTTATGCACCATTTGGAGTATACTGCTCTGTTAATGTTTTCCTTTGTGTTAACTGTTAACTTGAAATGAGAAGTACTGTTTGCTGTTATTGAAGACAGGACAAGACCTTTTTATGTTAATGTGTTTTGGGCATTTTTAGTTGGTTGTTAAATAATGTGTTTGGGAAAATTAAAGATTGCTAGCCTGTTAATGAAACATCCCCCACCCCAACCCCCCACCCCCACCCTGTAACAATTTGCAAGAATCGATGAAACTTT
Source organism: Modiolus philippinarum (assembly GCA_002080025.1). Taxonomy (NCBI): domain Eukaryota; kingdom Metazoa; phylum Mollusca; class Bivalvia; order Mytilida; family Modiolidae; genus Modiolus; species Modiolus philippinarum. Next base: position 5,551 of record MJUU01001327.1, read on the forward strand.
ACAATTTCCACAATTATTGATTTTGTAAAAGTTTTAAAAAAAAATATCCATTATATATACTCTTCTCTTCTTGTCTGTGTCTTGAAATGCAATCTAAAATAAAGGAGGTTCGGTCGTATATCTCCGGTATCAGTACAAGAACGCATCATAAAAGTTAATTAAAAGTGAAGTTTTCTGTCATCAAATTAAAAAAAATTGTACTTATTAACTTTCATTTGCTACGCATGGTTAACAACTTCAAGTGTATAGATTCCCGACCATACGCGTAAACGGGCCATATGCGTATACTCATATCGTCGGTCCGTAAACATACGGTCCGAACATACGCTTACGGTCTGGATCGAGCCAGATCATTTCGGTATGATGACCGTATTGGTATCTCAAGAAATTCCTTTAAATTCGAATGCATTTTAATGAAATATGAAAGAAAAAAAATCCCCACCGATGTCATGTGGGGAATATTACTTAGGAAGATAGTACTTTCAAATTATGTGCAACTTCATTAGCCGATTTTTGAATTTGTGGCCAATAGAAATTGAACTTGCTATATAATGACCAATCCCACAAACATCTTTGTCCGGATCCGATTTGTCAACTCAATCCAACATGTTCAGTGTTCCCTTAGCTAAGGAAAACATAAGTATTTGACAATACGGAACCCTTCCGTTTTTATTGTGACTATTCTAACTTTCATGTTCCAGTATAATTCAATGCTATGTTTTTAGATAAAAAAACATATGATGCCATATGGGATATATAAAGCAAAACGTATACTAAAACATCAGACCAAATATTAATATACACAAGTCTAGTAACCTTCGACGAAAATTTCCAAACGCACGGGCTTGTCAACGTACTATATTTTCCCGCCTAACAGAGTTGCTTTGGAAGAAATATTATAAACACTGATATTATATTTCTTCTTTTGGGAACATCTGTTATATAACGTTTATTCCGCTAGGAACACATACTGTAATATTTGTTCCATTGGAAAAGATATTATACAATATCTTATCCTTTTGGAACAAATGTTATGATGGAACTTCTGTTCTGTGACAGGCTGACTAGAAACAACTATGTTGCCGTATCGGTTTACGTTAGAATCAGGAAAATATATTATAAAAAAAACTTTCATACACATTAGGCTACTCGCGGGAGTGACATGGGAATCCAGCAATCAGGACTATATGAATTAAAATGTAATTTATATTTTATTGAAAGAAAGGGTCATGAATAGAATTCATATGATAATCAATTATTTGATCATTTGTCGTAATTAGTTGGGATTTGATGATCGCAGATTGAGTTCACTGGCGACGCGTTAGCAGAGCCAGTAAACGGATATTTGCTACCATCATATTCCCAAATGATGACAACAAATCTTCAAATTCAATACAGTTATCTCCATTTAAGAATAGTTGCTTATATTGAAAATGTTAATTACATTAATTTTTATTGAAATCAGCATCAGATAAACAAATTACAATATTATATTACACAGAGAATATAGTCGGATTGGATGCCACACAGCAGATAAAAATCATGAAAACTGTAAAATTATGAATGAATGAAATGAAATGCTATTTGAACTTATTTTTTATGGATGCATTAATACATACATGTGAGTTTAAATTATAGAAGAAATCGGCAGATTTCGTTAAATAGTCGCAGTGAAAAGGAGTGTGTTCGGAGCAGGGGGGAGGGGGCTAGCTGTACAAGTAAGTCTTCTTTGGCCGAATGACAGTTTACGCTGTGGAATGTAACGAAATTTTGATGGCAATGTCTTCTGCATCGGAGATAATCTTTGGAATGTTTGTAACATGGGTGCATGACCCTCGTCGAATTCTGCTTATTGTGTTTGTCTATTTTATGTAATAAGACACATGTTACAACTCCTCGTCGTCTTTGATATTTTTTATCTCTTTCAACATGTGTCACCACTGCCGATCAACGTTTACAATCAGACACAGAAGTTGAAGCGATGTGTATTGCTTCAATTTTGATTCATAAACAAACGCATAAGATTCGTGTCAATATCAGGTATGTCAACCATGAAATCTATACCTTAACAATTAAAGCATTAACCAATCAGCTGACAGGATTAATGATAAACTACATTATAGTAGGGTGCCCAAGCGACGATTTTTTCGAATTTGGGTTAACGGAATCACACACGTCTGCATTATACATTTTTGGAAAGAAGAGACCATAGGGCATCGAAATAACAATGTCGTAGAGATCAAATTTGGTCACATTTTATATAAAATGGGGTTAAAGGTCATTTCCTAAAATCAAGAAAAATCTAGCGGAACTAAAAGTTTGCTTCATTTTACCAACAAACCCCTCATGAAATTTTCAAAAAATAATATTAATTTTTTCCAGATAGTTCATTGTTTTATTTTTATAATGATTTGTCATTTATCTTCATTAAACAAGTTTCACGGTTGCCATTTGTTTTTGAGATGTGAAATTTTTGCACCTGAAATATATAAAGGACGCTTTCAATTATTATTGATAGTATTTTCTAAGTTTTTGTTGAACCATTGTTTAAAGGAAACCTTGAATTAAATTTTTAAGCCTTACCTATTCAAAATTGAATAAAACCTGGACAAAATAGATCATATTTTTGTTTTTGGTATTACTTGAGTAAATTTCCATGAAAAACACGCACTGCCATAAAACCTAATAAAACCAATAAAAATTGACCAAAACCCTGTTATATCATCTACATGGATAGCAAAATCTCAATTTAAATGTAAAAAGTTAACATATACATGAAAATTCGAAATTCGACCAATTTAAAAATCTCCAATAGATCCAAATAATTTGACAAGACTTTGTCTACCATGTTATTGTACCTTCATATAGATTAGAGTTGTCGCACTTCGTACGTTTCCAGATTTATCAAGCTATAAAAATGCCAGATTCACTTAAAATTTTGAGATTTTTACGCAAATTTAATGCTTTTATATGTTGATTTTTCTGTAATGACAGACATGACACCCATGATTTTTGGCACATATGTACAGATGAAAGTCGTGTTTCCGTTTAAATTAAAATATTTCGAAAATTCATGTTTGTAATTTCGTATTCAACAAAAATATCTCAAATTCTAATATGACTCTTCTTTCGCTTTGGAAACAAAGCTATGTTCTAATTCCAACAATATTTTTAGCACATGCGTATATTTTTTTCACAAAGGGACATTTGTAATGTACAAATTCACATTTAATTCACCCAATATTAATTTAATTTTGTGTAAATAAAGTTTTAAATAATGAATCGCCAAGAAATGACAATAATAGAAATTTACAACAGTTACTAAATTTAATACTCAGAACTGAAATTGACATAAGACGGTAACCTAGCAACGAATGTGTTGTTGTTATGAAATCGTACCTATGTTACATATCATGCTCTACGATTTAAATGTAGAATATCTAATTTTTATCGTTAATAAATTATGAATATGAGATTTATTTCTTTTCTTTTCTTTTTTGGCTTCAAAAATAACATAATTAAGCAGTCATACGAATCAGAAATACAAACAGCTCACACTTATACCCGCTTCGATTTTTAAATATATCCGGATTTCAAATGTTTAATACTAGATTATTTGTATAAATTCGTAAGCTTATGAACCACTTGTATTAATAAAACAACGAATACAGATTTCTCTATGTTCATTTATGTGTGTTTGTATGCAGTTTTCCGACATATTCCAATTCCAGTGCAAAACTCAATATTGCTCTCTAAGAGCCGCTTCGTATGTTCAAAACTCTTGTTGAATATATTAGAATCGAAATAGATTATTGCAATTGGGCTCTATGCGAATTAGAACATGGTCAGACCTTATATTTGACTTCATTTTATATATCGCTCGGTATAAAATATTGACAAATATAAGGTCTGCCCATGTTCTAGTTCGCATAGAGCCCGCTTGCAATAATCTATTTCTTAATTCTTGACCCTTTTTATTCCAATTTTAACACCGACATTTTTATAGAAATCAACAATTCTAGGTAGTAAAACAAAATTTAAGGTCTGAACTTTTACAAAAAAAAGCTTTTCATCAAGATATCGGAGACTCTTACTAATTTCTATAGATTTAAAGATACCATATCGAAGAATCTGCTATAGGGTACCCCTTAAAAATGAGAAATTACAGAAATCGTGACCACGGAAACTTTCTACGACAATGAAAAATATATAATTTAGTAACTATTCCAGCCTAGAAAACAAAAATTAGTCGTGTGTTATTCCGTTAACCCAAACTCGCAAACTAAGCGTCTTTTTGGACATTGGGCACCCTACTATTAGTATACCTGATTACTGTCAGTAATCGGATGTCGCTTCTCGGATTCAGTCTTCGGTAAAAAATCCAGAAAAAAAGAGGTTCCAACCCCAAAAGCTCCCTCTGGATCCGCCAATGCTTCCTGTTTTGTTTTATTTATGTATTAATCTGCTTGTGTTAGTGTTTACGAAAGAGGGTATTTATGACATCAATTTGTTGTGTCCTCAATTTTGTTGAAAACTGAGGAGTATCTCCCTGCAAAGCTCTGTTCTTAGATAATTTTGGCTTTATATTTAGATCGTTCATTCTCTATCAGTTTTTTAAAAATCTTTGAGTATGGTTATCCAAACGTTTAGATTTTTCTGCACTGAGGAGATATAAATTGTCGAAATAAAAATAAGCATATGCAGACACTAAATTTACAGTAACTTCGGTATTTATTTATTTATTACCACTGGCTCGATGCCGTGGCAGCTGGACTGTTAGTCCCCGAGGTTATTCACCAGCCCAGAAGTCGGTACTTCGGTGCTGACCTGAAAGCCGATTATATTTGTGGCAATATCTAAGTCACGTGTTGTAAATTGTGTTGAAAAGTAATTAGCATCTCCGTTAAATCATATTGGTTATTTGTTCTTAAAGTCTTTAGAACTGAGGACAGGGGGCACTTGATTACTTGCTCTATAGTGTATATTGTTTGTCTTATTATTTGTTATGTAAATTTGTTTATATGTTGCCATTGACCCTGTATTGGGTGTAAATTGTGCTTTAATAAATAAATAAAATTTATCAGTTTTAATCATCTTTGAGTTTATGGTCTTCCAAACGTTAAGATTTATCTGCACTGAAGAGACATTA
>MJUU01001329.1:7273-33889 GCA_002080025.1 Modiolus philippinarum
CCCATAGGGTCCAATGTTAAAACTATGTCCCCCGCTGGCGGCCATGTTGAATGTAGTGCGATCCTGAAAAACACCTTTTTTGTAAGGGATCACCCTAAAACTATTGTGGCCAAGTTTGGTACCAATTGGCTCAGTGGTTTCAGAGAAGAAGATCTTTGAAAATGTTTTCCCATAAGGTCCAATGATAAAACTATGTTTCCCGCTGGTTGCCATCTTGGAAATCACGCGGACCTAAAAAACACCTTTTTTGTAAGGGACCACCCAAAGACTATTGTGACCAAGTTTGGCTCCAATTGGCCCGGTTGTTTCAGAGAAAAAGAATTTGAAACGTTTTTTTCCATAGGGTCCAATGTTAAATTTTGGTCCCAGCTGGCGGCCATCTTGGATGACGTACAGACCTGAGCGACACAATTTTAAAAGGGGACCACCCAAGGACTATTGTGGCCAAGTTTGGTTTCAATTGGCCCAGTGGTTTCAGAGGAGAAGATCTTTGAATGAAAAGTTTACGGACGGACGGACGACGGACGCAAAGTGATTGCAAAAGCTCACCCTGGCATAGCTAGGTGAGCTAACTAGTCAAAGATATCACGTGAACAATTTTGGTATTTTGCGTGTAAACTTTTTCCGTGTTTTGCTAAACATTGATGAAAACTATATGGTTAGAAGAAGTAAGCACTGGGTAATACAAAACCAAGAAAATAAAAAGACAATGCCACTTACGGTCACGTGACAGGCGCATTCAATATGGTTACCACGAAAATAATGTCTTTGGCTTAAAGTAACAAAGAGGGGACAGAAAATGAACCAAAAACTAACAAAAATTATATAACGCAAACTCCTAGTTGTGTCTAACATGCATATGACAGAAAAAAATAAATATAAAAACTGTAATTAGAAAAGGGACAAAAACAAGTTAAGTTACAGAAAAAACACTGATTGTTGTTAACATCAAATGAAACCAAGATTGCGTTCTTCTAAAAGGAATCGCTAATTTATGTTGCCTTTGTCCTTGAATTATTCGTTTTTGATTAACGGTTCGATTCTCACTTACTTTACCAATTTATTGCATGCCCACCGTGTAATATTATTTTTCGAAACTCCCCTAACGAAGGTACGTCCGTCGTCTGTTGTATCTTTTTATAGAAACAAAATGATGTTCATTTACTGCCAAAGCAAGTTAATCAAAATTTTTCTTGAATAGCTTTCTATTACAATGCTTGGTGATAAATCTGTATCTCTGCAAAATCCATCCAAGTTTAAACCGGCTGTCTATTTTTAGTGATTGCACAGTGTTTTTTTTCATGTTGCAAAAAAGTGATGTCCGAAAATTAGCTACCCAATCGTTTGTTTTCTCACTAAAACAGAATGGATTATATAAAATTTTAAGAAATGTGGTTAAATTTTTCTCGAAGCCAGTAAGTAAAAGATAGATTTGTAATATAAAATGTACATTGCTGTGGAACAAGATGAATAACCATCCACCAACCCAATCCCAGCCCATCTTGGTAATCTCTGTATCGAAATGCACTTTTTGGCGTAGATTTTTTTTCAAATACAAATTTATATGTGTTTGCAAATCTCACCAAAATGCAGAGTAATGCGGTTGTTCTCAAAAACCTGATTTTGCTCCAGAAAACCTAGCTACATGTATATGTTTCCCGTACTAAACTCGCGTTTCCAACAGCAAATGTTAGTTTCAGATTTGAAATACAAAGTTCAAACTCCAATGAGTCTCTGAAGTTAAATCGAAAAAATGGGTTTTCCTCGGGGAAATCGCGGTTCCCTTTGGAGAGACATGGTCTTCCTCAGGAAACCCTGAGTTTCTTGAATTAGGCTCCTATCTAAACTCTAGATTTCAGTGGCAAATTATAGTTTTCCCTTATAATTACATGAAACGATAGGATCCTATGAATTTCCAAGTGTCTTCGAATTATTTCAGTAGCAACTGATAGTTCTCCTTTATAATTACATGAAACGATGAGGATTCTATTAATTTCCAAGCGTCTACTTATAGCAAGCGAAATTCACCAAAACGAAGAGATATCCGTTTTCTTGATTTTTACTTGAGTTCCATAAGCAAATGTGAGTTTCTGTGAAGGAAGAAAAGGGTTTTTCTGAGGAAAACCAGGTTTATCACAGGAAAACCTACATTTTCTACAAATGGATTTAGCTTCAGAAACTCATTGAATCCTCAGATTTGCATGTATTTCTAGGCCGTAAATCACAATATGGCCTCAGGTAACTCGAAATGTGTCCAGGAAACCCGAGTTTCCTGCGAGGAATTGGGAAAACCAGGTTTCTATGCATTTTGATGAATTATGAATTTGGTAAGCAAAATTCACAAAAACCATAATAACCAAGTTTCAACAGGAAAACCTGGTTTTTGCTGACAAACCTGGTTGGGTTTCAGGTTTTCTGCACTAAACTCGAGTTTCCTATGTGCAAAGGAGAGTTTCTGTTCAGAAATACTTATAACGGTCATATCATTGAGTTGCTGAAGCTTAACCTAAGGTATTCGTTAAAACGCTTATAACTTTAAAAAAGTTTCATGAAAAGGCACATTTTGTACAAATTTGTTAAAAATGTATAGGTTTGGGTACGTCTCCCTTAAAATTAGCAAAAAATTAATGCAAAATTCATAATCGTTGTAGTCTAAAATGTATTAAAGAATATCTTATTTAAAAAAAATGCATTCTTTTTTCATTGCGCTTTGATAGAAGTGCTTATTGCAAATTTTCTTTTATGCTAATATCGCTTAAGTTCAAAAAAGCATGCAAGGTTTGGTTCTAGCAATATCCATACATTTCCTGTCCTAAGTCAGGAAATTTATTAAGCCTTTGTGTGTCTTGTCTGTTTTCTAGTTAGTTCACTTTATGTCTATCGGAGTCTAGGAAGATGCTTATTTCGCTGAACTTGATTACTCTTTTATTTAGGGGCCAACTCCGACCTACCGTTGGATGTGGGGTTTCCTCACCGTTCATTGAAGATCTTATGGTGGCTTTGAGTTGTTATTGCTCCCCTTAGGGTCGTTGTCTCTTTGACACATTCCCCGTTTCCCTTCTTTTTCTTATTATAAGCAGCTCAGACCTTCCTTGACATAGTTTTGGTGTACGAGTTTCGACTATGGTTGAACTAGAACATTACTTAGTGTTTCTAGTTAAAGGATTGAAATGTAGCAAGCATCATCTTTTGTCCATCTCGTCTGCTCGGTGTCTTAAAAATAGAAAATATAAAGACTTTTTGACAGTTTAGTTGAACTTCGAACATTACAGGCTTAAGAAACAATACAGACGCCTGACGAACGGACTGATAGACAGACAGATGGACGGACAGACACATAACAATATTTTTTTAGTATCCCATAGGTAAAGGCCACTGAGTATACTCTAAACATGGTATTATTGATTCTCGTCAAAATTTAGTTTCAGTTGCCATTTGAAATATTTAGTCACATGAGGGGGTTGTAATCAAACAGCCTTAAAACATTTTTTAAATGGGGAAATTTCCTTGAAACTTTCCAAAAATATCATTTAATATTACATTTCTATTTTAACAGTGCATTTAAGAAGTTTTTATCTTTTGTCAATTATTCAGGCAAATCAAAATCCTTAACTTTTTTCCCAGAATCAAATAGGGAGTTAAAAGTTACAGCCGTTTTCCATTTGAATACTTCCAATATTGGCTTCACGTTGCCACAGATTCCTATATGTACGTCAAAATGACAAAACGACAAGGTCCCGTTTTTTCAAAACTATGGCTTTTCTACTGATTTTCAGTCTTGACCTTTTTACCTCAATTTTTTCAAATCTGCACCACTTGTACCTTTTACGACAGGGCAAAATAAATGCGTCATAACTTCTTATACACTATGTATAAAAATCTGCCATGAGGTATGCTGGTACATTAAAGTTGAATTTTTTGGCTTCTAGTCACTGTACTATATTGGGGTTGATGATTGTTTTGTATCATACTTTATGTAGATTACATTCATGTCATGGAGTGTATATTTCACAGTTGATTCTGTCTGCAACAAACTGTAGATATGAAATGTCAGTTTCGCAAATGAAAACGGACCATGCATCAATGGACCATGCAACTGCATCAATATGTAGGTAGATTCACGTCTTCTCGGATTTGACACTACCGATTTTGACTTCACAATGAAACCCGAACAGTGTGACAGATGTTGTTTAAGAGCTTATCTTACAGTTGCTTAACTTTCCAGAGTACCAGATGTCACTCTGCTTTTCTTTGCAGAGTCAACCATGTTAGTTTTTAGTGTTGTATTTGTGTTGTTCGTGTGTATTGCAAGTGTGACGTTTCTTTGATCTTCCGTTTTCTGGTAGTCTTGTTCTTTCCATTGTCTGTGGACTTTCGAGTTAAGTAATCTTTTAAAATTTAAGTTTCATCGGTATTCTAATTGCATAAACGTCAATTCACTCTATGTTCTATTTTCATTAACAGAGGATATGTTGTTTGGTCTATGGGCTAAAAAATCACAAGCTTGAAAAAACATGCCCGGGAAATGACTCAGGCCGAGTCGAGTTATTATTGGCCCAGCCGTTGCATGGGAAAGGATCTTTGAAAAAGTTAGATGCCGTCGAAAACGACGTTGGTCAATGGCAATGACAAAAGCTCTCCTTGCCCTGAGGGAAAGGTCAGCTAAAATGAAAATAAATTCAGTCATCTTGAAGTAATAACATTTTTTTATCTTGAGTGCGCTAGCACGAAAAATAAAGAAATCTTATTACTTATCTGTCTTAAAAATGCCAGAATTATCCTTCCTTTACAGTAAAGCAGATCAAACAATGATAGGACAAATTTATCGGTGTCAAAGTCACTGGAGGAAAAACAGCTATTTGAGAGAAATAGATTCTGCGTTATATTAAATGAAATAAAAGGGACAACAGGAAACACCTACAATGGCTGAAAATTATCATTACATGCCACAATTTGCTAGGGAACTACACAGGAAAAACACAAATGAGACAAAAGACAAACGTAAACAACTAGTGAAACTCGGGACAGTTGGACTTGGTACCGACACTAGCAAAAGCCAGCGCTAGGGTTAAACCGATTTATGGGTACCCAAATCTCCCCTTTATCTGTCCCGTTTCCCTATAGTTTAGTAAACATACGAATAAAACCCAATACAGGTAGACTACTAACTCCATGACCACAATCTTGAAAGGAGAGAATATGACAATACGTAATTTTGAAAGATGGGTCAAGGGATGCTAAACATTCATTACTTTTATTTACAAGAATACATTTGAAAATTCTAGAATGAATTTATTAGATATATTTTAATCCAACAACTTTAACCTTTTCACTAAAAGATATAACATTGAAATGCAAAGCTAAAAATACCAAAATATATTCAACTTAAATTAAAAAAAACAACAACAAATTTTGCATAAACATATTCCAATGAAATCGCCACTCTCGCTTTACTGCCAAAATTTTGCCTGGTCCTAAAGGAAATGGGGTAAATGTCAAGGAGACAACATCCCATATCCAGGTTAAAACGACCCAAAACAAAACATCTAGGGGTCACCATATGGTCTTCAACACAGTGAGGAACCTCACACCATATAGTAAGCCCTAAATGGCTCCGAAAGGTAAAAAAGTGAATAAATCAATGGAAACAAACCACATCCAATAACCCAAATATCAAGAAACTAAAATTTTATAAGAAGACAAGGACAAGCCAATGACCAACATATTCCTGACTTGGGACAGGCGCAAAAATTGCGGTGGGGTTAAACTCGTTTTCTTGGATCCAAACCCTCCCCCTATGTGTGGTGAATGGCTAAAAATAAATACACAAAAAGACTCACAGTAAAAATCAATTTTGCCATCAATAAATGTGTCCTATTGTTGTCATATCATATGAACTTTATAGGAAGATATAATTACAGCTTTATATAGAGCAATGCAGATAATTTTGACAAGAACTATTCAACACATAAATAATAACTTCATCAAATCGTGCTAAGCTCTCAGAGATAATGCAATGTTATTACTACTTCTTTGAAAGCAGATTTGAGTTTAATTGTCATAAAAACATTAAGTATGGAGATATGAAGTCCTGTATGGTGACAGTTTTATGTCTTTTTGTAGAGAATCTGCACATTTTTAGATAAAAGATTAAACTATTTTACAAGTAATAGATATAGTTGGTCTCTTGTCATAACCGAGAGACGTATGTCCCGAGAATAGGCACAATGTAACACGTAGTTTGGGGTTTTGGTTTGGGGTGTTGGGCTGGGGTTTAAGGTCAATATTTTTGGCTCAAAGAAATGTAAACTATAGTAAAGAAAAGATATTTTCTTCAAAATCACAATTTAATTACCAAGATTACTCAGACCACTGATAAAATGTTTAAAAGTGATTTAACAATTGTCAGGTTCTGTAGATCTGCATCACGTGATTTTTATGATATTTGATTTCTTAAGAAAAGAAATCAATTTACCAATTTATCCTCACAAGTTTACTTTATAATCTGAGAGAAAAAAGAAATATTTCAAATTTTAAGTTTAACTGTTGACACTAAGGCCCCAGCCCAACACCCCAAACCAAAATTCTATACTATATTTTACATTTTTTGAGCCCAAAATATTGAACCCAAGACTCCAACCCAACACCGCAAACCAAAACTCCATACTACGTTTTACATTATGCCCCGAGAATCACTACATCTGATTAACATAGGAGTAACAAATACTCATTTCGTGTTATTTTCAGCAATAAAATGTTTCAATTAATGAAATTAACCAGATGTAGTCAACAATGCCATGTGATCAACTATTTAGAAACTTATCTTAATTGTTAAAATTTTTTTGTCTATGAAAATAGCACTAGTACTTAAATCTTGTGTTTTGTACAGTTTTATTGTCCTGCAATAAAACCTGCAAATTTCACTGATAGAAGATAATTCTCCAATGTAAATACTTATACATATGGAAGTGAACTACCGTTATCTATACAATCAGTACTAATAAAATGTCGTCTTAATATCATGGAGATACAAGAGGTAATATGACGGCCTTCTTATGTTACATACATAGTTTCCGCAAAAGCTCGTTTACAACACAGTAGTGTACTTATCAAACAGTGTATTGTATCCGTTTTTTAGAAAATACATATGTTGATCTTCTTGTCGACATACATGTTCTCTTAACCTCTCTAAAGTAGATGCATTTTTAAATGCAGTTAAACATTAAGCAATTCTTTTTGGAAATATTTCAATAAAAAATATGGGTTGTCTTTCTTTAATAATTTATTTTTATTATCTATATCTTTATTAATTTATATTTATTATCTTTTTTTTTTTTGGGGGGGGGGGTCGCTCATAACACATAGATGTCTTCATATACTCATTTTGAAAAGGTATTCATTTAACATAAAACGAACTGACCTGATATAGATCGATTTCAAATCGGAATGAGTAGTATATCAGCGCACGGACTCCTTCGAGATTCGTATTCATCTGATAGTAGACAAATACATTTTCTAAGGCCGGGATCAAGTCCCTATGGTTCATTGAATAACAAATTATGAAATATATAACAGTTTCAAATATGGACATGACAAAATGTGAGCTTACCTCTATACATCTTTAATAGAATACATCTTTAATAGAGGAAGAAAATTATAAGTAGAAAAGAACGATAACACACATGTGATTACTTGGGTTGTTTGGGCGTTCTTTGCGTTGTATTTTTTCCGACTTTGGACGTCAAATAAAAAAACTTTTTTTGTTTGTTACAACACATTTCCCTACCCTTTCTTGATATGCGAAAAGATTATCACATATACACATGTAAGTGAAATTATTTTATTTTCAATTTAAATCCATTATAAAGGAATAGAGAAGTTACTCATTCTCATTATCAGACCTCTCAAGTGAAAATTTTCTCCAAAAATACATTCTTCAAAATACTTTGAAGAACAACGCAAATAAATATGAGTCAAATACATATATTTTCAAAAGAAAGTTTAATGCAAGATGTGACATTCAAAAAGTTTTTCTGAGAGCATATCATACATAATGTCCGTTCTGACTTCTGAATATTCGCACCAAAAATTTGATTCCTTTGCATAACTGTTTATGGACATTTAATACAAGTTCTTTGTCTCAACATTTACCAGACCATTCCCTGAAAAGGCAGTTTCTCTTCTGTACAAGGCAATTTTTAGCTCAACTGAATAAGGGGTCAGTGTAAGCATTTGCCATCACTTGGCGTCTGTTATTCGCCCGTCCGTTCGTCTGCTAGCTTTGGACATTTGTAACAATCCTCTGAAACTACTGGGGAAAATTCAACAAAAACTTACATCTTTAGTTATTTTAAATGAAAGGTCCTTTACAAAATAACTTATTTTGCTTTACAAAATGGCTTATTTTGTATGATCCCATAAAATGTGGCCGAACATGCTGAAACATTTGACCCAATGGTAAAGATATAAGCATAACAAGGTTAATAATATGAAAAAAGTTTTCAAGGGAATACTTTTTCGATAACGTTGATATTATAGAACAAGATAGAGATTGAGATTCAAAAGCGTATTGGAAACTCATGAAAAGAATCGTGGGTTCTCGTAAATGTACTAATATTCCGCCAATTTTAAATAATACATTAAATAATGAGAATAATACATTATCATAAAACAATATTGACAAAGCAGAAACTCTAAACAATTATTTCTGCTCTATCGCTAATGTCAATGATGATGGTATTGACGTTTCAGTGTGTCCAGTTAGAAATGAGGCAGAACTCAGATCAATCGTGATCACACAACAGGAGGTGTTAGATATTTTGCAAATATTAAAGTTAGGTAAGATAAAATAAGGCCTCAGGTTTAGATTATATAAGTCACCATATGCTTAAATATACAGCACCTACCGTGTGTAATCCATTATGTACTCTTGTCAACTTATCTCTATCAACAAGTCGGTTTCAAGAGAAATGGAAAACGGCAATAGTTATACCGTTATTTATATCTAATATCTAATAGTTCAACATCAAAACAGCTCTTATAAGAGAAAAAAGAGAAAATTAACAGTGATCTATGGTCTCAGAAATGGCTGATTAAGTTCAACCCTAGTAAAACTAATTTTTTATTTATTTATGATACCCTCAACTGTTAAAATTTGGAGTTTTTTATTCAAGATACAATTCTTGAAGCTTGTAAATAACATAGACATATTGGTGTTATCTTAAGTAAGTGGGCATGGCATATGATCAAAACGCCTATAAATTTCTGAGTTCAAAGGGGAATAACTCCTGGAAAAATTGTACGATGAAAAATCCCCAACAATATGCACATCTACATATGATGTCCTTGCTACATCCAAATTTTCATGAAATTCTGTTGAACAGTTAAAGAGGACTTACAAGCATATGGTCAAAACACCAATAAATTTTAAAGTTCAAAGGGGCATAACTCCTGGAAAAATTGTACGATGAAAACTCCCCGACAATATGCACATTAACATATGATGTCCTTGCTACATACAAAGTTTCATGAAATTCTGCTCGGTTACAGAGGAGTTGCGCTTACAAGATTTGGCAGCCGCCCGCCCGCCCGCCCAACCGCCGTACATCAGCATTTCAATAACCGGATTTCCCAACGGGAAAACCGAGTTAAAAATAAATATGAGTCAAATACATACGTTTGAATAGAAAGTTTATGGCAGGAATATATTATGTAATGAAGATGTGACATTCATAAAGTTTGCCTGAGAGTCATTTCATAAATAATTTCCGTTCTGACTTTTGAATATTCGCGTCAAAAAATCAATTCCTTTGCATAACTGTGTCTGGACATTTAATACAAGTTCTTTGTCTTAACATTTATATAAGCATTCCTTGAAAAAGCAGTTTCTCTTCTATACAAGGCATTTTTTAGCTCAACCGCTTTAAGGCTCAGTGTGAGCTTTTGCCATCACTCGGGTTTCGGTCTGTCTGTTAGAATTTGACCTTTGAAACCAGTGAAGAAGATTAAAGAAAACTGTAATCTTTAGTAATGATAAATGTAAGGTCCTTTACATAATTGCTTATTTTGTCTTTGTCATGTCTTAATTGGTGTTGGATATGAATTGCCGTGACTTTGGATTTCCCCTCTCATCATTTTACGTTGGTATCCGTTTGCCGATGTATTTTAACCTGGGCAAATATCCCTGCTGGTGGACGAGTAGTCCCCGAGGATATCATCGGTCCAGTTACTACGTAGTCATCAAACAAAAGAAAACGAAGCAAATATCGGCTGAGACGTCGCCTTGGTTACCAAAGTCCCAAACTGATGAGTTAACAGACACGGATTCATCAGAAACATCAGATGTCTATAGTTCTTCCCCGGTAAAGACAACTTCCGATGCGTCTTTTTTTATGTCAGACACGATGACACTAATCCAAAAATTAGACCATGTAATATTAAATTGTCTGATATTTCATCATTATATGATTCCAGTTCTTTTGGTTCCATTTCAAAATGTCGTATTAAAAAATTGTAAAACATGTCACATGCTGCTGACATACCAAAACTTTTTACCAGCAATGTAACAGGTAAAACTTGCATTGCAAGAACATATGATTGAGTTGAATTGTGAAACGCGAAACCTAGTTTATGGTAAAGAGTATATATATATGAACATATATATATACATTGGAAAAAGCAGTGATAGATTGAATAAAAAAAATGTGTGGACATCGCTACGAGGTAAAAGACAACTAGATTTGCAATTGCAAGCAATAGCTCTTGTCGACCCTGGCAGCCTATTTGATGATTCCATCTTGTTCGCAGCATCAAAATCTACCTAGAAATCAATTTTCGTTGAAATCTGACAAAGTTGAAATTTCAACGTATTTTGGTGGCCATCTTGGAAATGGCGGCCATTTTGAAACATTTTTTCGTAGCCTGCACTTCTCATTATGGTGATCCATCTTCCTGCCAAGTTTCATTTGCCTACATCAAACGGTTATCTCAAAAAAGTCCGGACCAGAATGTGTGGAAGAACAATAATAACAAAGAAGAACAAGAAGAAACAATATAATAGCAATATATCACCCTGACTACGTCTGGGCGACGTAACAAGACTCGTCATGTCTACATACACTTCAAACAACCTGACCATTCGTTCGTCAACAGGAAGGTAGGAATCCTTGAGAAAATATATCACACATCCAACAATCCATATTTTAGTACACCATACTGTTTACAAATAGAAGAATACTGAATTAGAGATCTTGGAACTGCAATACCGTATGGCTGAAATAAACATATAAATTGTAATAGGAAATATGTTAAGCCCAGATTATAGCTCTGTAAATGTGCTGAATATCTTGAATCTTGAATAGAAGCCGACGCCATCAATGCAGCCATGGGCATCGACATGACACTGCCCCAAATCTGCATGACATGTCAATAACTGGTCTTCTTCCGTACATGAATGACCCTACGCAGAAAGCTGTACTCTTTACCCTATTCGAAATTTCATTCATTTTACAAAATCTGTTTAAATTCTTCCGTGACAGATCGTTACATTAATACAAATTAACTGTAATTGTCCTAGATATTGTCCATTACAGACTATTTAAGCCTATCAGCCCATCTGCCAATGAACAAGAACGTCGTTCATTATTAAAACTCAAATTTACTAACAAAGGCTTGGATGTTATAAATCTTGGCAACATTCCTCATAATAAGCGTGTTACCGCCAAGATACCCCCATACTTTAAAGACCAAACAGTTCCTCTTATATCTTGTGCGTATACAAAACAAATTGCAATCAATATCTTCAATTATAAAAGGGTATTGTGGTATGTCCAAAATACAATAAATACCAAAGTTGCATGAGAAACGGTAAATTTTATTATGCCGTACAAATTGTTGACTTCAAATCAAAGCCACCTGATTGCTCTTGTCTCTCTTCCCCTTTTTTGTACACTCTTGTTTGTCACGTTATAACTCGGATCCTCAACATCCTTAACAATGAGGAACTGCGTGATCTCTTCACGAAAGGTCTAAAATGTCGTTAACTCCGACCCATCAACTGGAAACATAACTTTGAGACGCAGGGGAGGAATATATGCCAAACGATGGGCTAAGAGAGAGAAGGAAAAAGTTGAAATACTGCCCGGCTGGATCAGGTCCATAAAGTCATTAATTGAAGCTTGAATGAGGCTTCTTGAGGCAAATATGAGCCCCAATTCGAGGATCCCGATGTAGAAAAAACATTGTCTCCATGACAATTATGGTATCGTACTACCTAAAAAAAAGCCCAAACAACATCAAATTTATCTGCAAAGGACACTGCATTGACTGCTTAATGAATGATATGGGCATTGACAATTCATTTGGCAACCACACATAAAAACTCCCCACCATACCAAGCGAGGATATACTTAACAATCACAAGTCTTCTTTTGGTATCAATTTGGGTGAAGAGAACAACAACCTGTCTTGTATCTACTGGGTACCTAAGTTACATAAATGCCCTTACAAACAGAGATACATTACTGGGTTTGTCGAATGCACAAAACCCCTTTCTAAGCTCCAGGCTTCATTACTTACTGCAGTCAAAGATGGCCTGAAGATGAATAGTGATAAAGTAAACTCAACAAGCGGTGCGAATCAGATGTGTATTCTCAAAAAATCAAAAGACTTTTTAGAATATCTATCATCAACGGATATCAACCACTGCAACAGTGTGAAAACATTTGATTTTTCTACACTCTACATTCACTAGCTGATTTTGGCTTTAAATTTAGATCACTTTGGTTATTTGTTCTCTATCAGTTTTTAAACATCATTGAGTTTAGTGTCTTCCAAACGTTTAGATTTTATCTGCACTGATGAGACATAAGTTGTCGAAATGCGCATATGCAGAAGGTAAATTCATAGTGACTGCGGTATTTGGTTATCTATACTACTCTTTCACATGATAGGCTAAAGTCAGTACTCCGGAATTTTATGCATAAGTCTTTCTGTACTGCTGGAAAGGGTTAAAGAAGATATTCATATTTGGGGATAGGAAAATATGGGGCCTATTTTGTTTAACATCACACTGATTAACACAAAAAGTATACAGAGGAGAATGTCATCGCAATGCTGGAATTCTTGATTGATAACATTTTTGTAGAATTTGGAAGCTAAGTTTTCAGCAGATATTAGGGATACCTATGATGACTAATTATGTGCCACTTTTAGCAGATTTGTTTCTTTATTCGTATGAAGCCAGGTTGCTACAAGGGCTAGTTCTGAAAAAAGACAATAAGCTTGCCAAGTCCTTTAACTCAAAATTAAAAAGACCACTGATACACCATCATCAGCATAATACCTGAACCTTTAGATACCTCTACGGCGTCTTCATTTCACAACTCATTCGCTATTGCCATACCTAGAGTTTGTATAACGATTTTGTCAATATAGAGCAATAACTGTCTCAAAAACTTATGCATCAAGGGTATGTTCAGTCACTGTTTTTTGATTGTCTAAACAGAAATTTTATGGTCGTCACTATGATTTGACAGACCATTACAATGTTTCTGTTTCACAGGAGAGAATAAATATCTTTGGATTGATCCAGAGTTTATTACCGGACTGACAAACACCGACTGTGACATAACCGAACTTTTCACGGGCAGTATGACGGGTGCCACGCATGGAGCATGCTTACTCTTCCGGACCACCTGACGAAACCTCCGGCTTTAATTTGGCCTTTCTTCTTCATTTTCGTTTATATTTTTTTACTTTGTCATGCTGTTTTATTGGTGTTGGATATGAATTGCCGTGATTTTGAATTTTTTATTTTGGAATCTCCCTTTCATCAACCTAAATTCACAGTAACCTCGGTATTTTGTTATTTTGCTTCGGTATTCATTTGCCGATGTATTTCATCATCTGATCTGAAACCCCTGAAATAAATGCAAGTTAAACATACTGTAATGAAGAAGGGAAGGTCCTTTACACATACATTGCATTAAGAATCCTTATGAATCTCTATAATTTGCAGGATTTATAAAACTCACACGAATATTTGCGAATAAAACCTTGTTATGAGTAATTTGATTGCTTAAGCATTAGTTACGAGTAAGAACGATGAATTTTCTATGTTCTGAGAATGAATTCCATGCATTTACGATAAATCAAAGGTGTACCATTCATGCATATAAATGCTAGCGATATCCGAATGAATACGAGTTTTTAGGAATCTTGCGAGCATGATGCGAATTATTGCAATTTGATTCTAGTTTTTACGAATGATTAGCGAATCATTTTGGATAACCTAACTAGATTTACGAATATTTGAGTTTAATTTGCGTGTGTTTACAAACGACAATAATTGTTCTATGATGGTTACATGTACATGTTCTTATAGATATTTTTAATTTTACAAATGCTACCTTATTCACTCTTAAAAAAACACTTATCGAGACCAGGTATGTCCTAAAAGAGAAGTAAAATAAAATTGTACAAAATTCTTATATTTCTTCTCTCACTGTCACAGGCGAAAATGAGAAATTCGACAGCAATTTTTAGGTTGCATTCAACCTTTGGGAGGTTGACTTGACTAAGATTGGTGAACAGGTTCTATAATATTCGCATTTATTTGTAAAACACTTACAAATTATTCGTATGCTGTCGTAAAATAATCGCATATATTCTAAAAATGCTCGTGTGAATAACTTTTGATCCGTAAATCAATCACAAGACAGTCGTAAACTACTGGAATTTTTCGTAAACGAAGTCTAAGGGACCGACCATTTAACTTGAAAGGGGGGGGGGCTATGGTTTTTTTCTAAAAAAATATTTTGGATCTGATTTCATGTGAAAAAAATATTTTGGCTGCCAAAATGATGAAAAAAAAAATTTCTGAATGAGGCTTTCTGCCCAAAAAAATAATGTTTCAGTCATTTTATAGTTAGCTCGACCAGTGTGGCTGGCAGACATAAAGTCAGACTACAACTTTACATGCTGGACTAATCATTGGTCTTCATTACCTTTTGTGGACCAATTCGTATCTTTAGAAATGTATTTAGTAACAGATCATGTAACACATAATTAGTTTGTTTGGTCATATAATCCCTAACACCTTAATTGAAATTCATCTAGTAACACCTGATTTGTCAATTAATCTCTTTGTATAGTTTTAAATCCAATTAAATATATGATCTATCTGTACACATTTACAGCCTGCCAATGCCTTAAGGAAAAACAAGGTTTTTTTAAATTGTTTTGTGAAGAGCAATCAATCTTGATTGGTATTAGTGTACCAAACATAGGGATTTTGTGCATATGTACATTTTAGTGATACCTGTAAAATATTGGTAGACAATTAAGCGAATTCTTTTTAAAATAATAGATAAGTGATCTTTAGAAGAAACTCTGTTTATTTCTAAAAACAAATGTATCATACCGAGGTTGGAACAGTTTTGTGGAAGATTTTATCTGAATTCACAAAGAGCTTGTTCAAAAGATCCGTAATAAATAAAAAACAAGTGACCATTTTGTTAGAGCTCAAGATTGTTTTCATTAACCGGACACATACCGAGTTCTAAAATGTCTATGTAACGTTTCTCATTTCGCTAAAATGTCCTTTAAAAGTGTCGCTTAAGTTTACACTTTTTTGTCGCTAAAACGTCATTTTTTTCGCTAAAATGTACACGCGTTTGGCTAAAATGTCCTCCGATGGTTTACTCTTAATATTTATGAATGGGGTCAAGGGGGTTAACTGTTATTGTGTGGTATTTGGTAAAATTGATTCTCTGTTAGCTGCTATTGCAATATTCTCTGTGATCTGTTATTTGACAAAATCAGTTTGATTTTATCAGTAATTTCGAAATTCCTTGTTATTCGTTACTGGACAAATCAGTTTGCTGTTAGACTGTTATTGGACACCCACCCCTTTTGCCCTTCCCTCCATTATGTGTGGTATAAACAGACCCTACTCTGGTTATAAAAGTATAACTTGTTCAAAAAGTTTAGATAAATGAAATGAAATGACTCAATTTTATCGGAAATTTGCATGAAGTATAATAATATACGTAATACAGGAATCTTCACAGGGGGTATGGGTTCATATTCTCTGTGTGTGTCTTATATCCCCGAGCCGTAGGGCACAGAAAGTATTCATTGTAAAGCCAAAATAACTATTATAATCTGCTAGAAGTGCTAAAATTTTCCTTAAAATCAGTTTTAAAATCTTGTTTTGGTTATTTGTTCTCTATCAGTTTTTTAAACATCTTTGAGTTTATGGTCTTCCAAACATTTAGATTTTATCTGCACTGAAGAGACATAAGTTTTCGAAATGCGCATATGCAGAAAGTAAATTCACAGTAACTTCGGTCTTTAGTTATTTGATATCACGGGGTACAGCCTCATATCCCGTGTCAAGCTAACCTATCAAATTGCAGGATTTACCTGGATATTTCACTTCTCATATTATAAAGTTTAAGTTTTTAGATTTTAATCAACGTATTAAACATCATGAATATCAAGATACTTGCACTTGCATAGTACTTGAGGATGAAAAATTGTCGACTAGATACTTCGGGTTTCCTAGACAATGTTTTTGTGTTAGTAATGAAATGAAGGCACGTGTATTGAAAAAAATACTTGTCGTTGTAATCTATAAATATCCACACCCCCGAAATGTTGACAAAGATTTTCGGATGCTACTTTTGATAATCCGTCGTATATTGCAACTTCTGCAAATTCAACCCAAATCGAAATCATATTCTGATCATAAGCTTTTATCTCACCTGGCGGAACACCATTTGAGCTTATGCCATCATTTTGCGTCTCTTGTGCTAAATCTTCAATAAACAACGGACAGCAATGAATTATTTCTTAAATAACATTACTGGAAAATTAATCAATTTATTTGTATAGGCCTTAGAAACACTTAGTCAAATCGCAAGGCTCTTGTAGAGCTATTATTACTTTTTCGGAGCGATTACAAGTAAATCTTATATTTATGGCAATGCATGTTTTTATCCTGCAATTATTATGAAAATCTTTATAAATCGTACGAAGTCGTTAGATATCAAGAAGTTTTCACATAATTGCAATTGCGCGGAGGTGTGAATGGTCAAGCTTCTCCCCCCCCCAAAATCAAATAAAACCTGGATACGTGTTAATTTTTCACCCATTGATAGGTCCTTCATTCACACGGTTTGTCCTCTACTCTAATTACATTCACAATAGCTTGATTGGATTAGTAAACCAAACAAGACAGTTTTGTGGTATGCGAAGCGTTACTAAATAAGTTTCTATTGATGATAAATAAAGGACAAAAACTAATCACACCCTATTACCGGCAATCCCATCTACAGTGGCTATCCCGCCTGCAGATTTGTAAACAACTTGAAAACAGAAGAAGGTGATGCTTTCACTTACAAATAAATCATATTTATATTCAATAATATATTTGTCCTTTATGCTTTAAATGTAGCTAACATGTCTATGAATATTCGTGACAAATACTAATAACGATCTTTTGAAACTGCGGAGATTTTGGGGAAGAAATTTGCAATTTTCAATTTTATTGCTGAAAATCTGCATTAAAACACTTTTCATCTGAAAACGCCTTTATAAAACTTAAGAATTTCGACGCTTATGTAATGTGCAACATTTGACTTCTTGTATATGAAATCTAGCTTTTCATTAAGTACTGCATAACGGCGGAATCCTCATTTTATTTCCAGCTCTTGGCAATCCCGAACAACAGGTTTTAAAATTATTGACTATCACTGAAAACAGATAATGACGATCCCAAACGATGAACTAAGCTTAAAAGAATCAAACAAAATTATTTGTATTTAAAGAGGGTAGCGTAGCGTAGTAAACATATTGTTTCAACTAGATATATTTTTTTTCATAAATTGGTGGCCTTTATATAGGAAAAATGAAAGGATATGGAGTGAATGTACATGTGACAAAAACGCACACGATACATAGAAAACTCGTTTATCAAGGACAGGGCTTTTATTCCCGTCTATACATCTTGATGTCGCCCGAGGGTATTCAACAAGAGGTGAACAATATTCTGAGCATGCAATTTATTATATGAATATACTATGTCTTTTTAATATGGAGACAGATATATAAAAGCATTGTTATGCTTCTTTCTGAATCCTATTTGTTGTTATAATATGCATATGTATAATATTTGTATGTTACTTAACTAATAAATATGTATAAACCAACAATATTCACCCCCCTCAAGCGAGATCAAGAAGGCTCCTAGCGTGCACATAAGCGGTATTCTTGACAAAAATTATATCAAGGTCACTCCCTTGCTCCCCACCCGCCATGGAGTGCCAACTTGGGCGTTACCGGAGCTTTCATCGAGTCCTGGGCAAAATAAAGCAACGCTGACCGCATAAATTCCATGAACAAGAGGCTCTCAAGAGCCTGTATTGCTCACCTAGAACATAAATTCCAAGAACAAGAGACTCTCAAGAGCCCATATCGCTCACCTGGAGTATGACCAATGAAATTAGTAAAAAAACGTTTGTTAAAGGTCTTATTTTCAAACTATATAAAGAAACATTTGTGTCAAATTGTCCAACATTTAATCATTTTTCCCTGCTACCTGCTTTCTTGATCAGCACTTCATAAATAATTCATGCCATATTTCTTATAAATGCATTCAGAAGTTCTATAGAAGATCTTTGTATGTATTTCTCATAGGGTCCAAATTTTGAAAATTCCCTACTGGAAACCATGTTTGGTGACAATTCGACAACAGAGTAAAAACATTTGGTCATGGACCTGAACAACATATTTATCAATCTAACACTTTTGTGGCAAAGTTTGGTTCTAATCGTCTCAGCACTTTCAGAGGAGAAGATCTTTGAATGTCTTTTCTAAAAGGGTCCAATGTTAAACTATACCCCCCGCTAGCGGCCAGTGCTCCATTGCGATTGGCCAGTTAGATATTTTACCCTAGTGCATTTTATTCAAAAGGAAGGAATACACTCCCGTGAAAACTGCCAGTTCCGTTTCCGGTTTGTTGTCTGGCTTGTGGATTTCACGCATTTACCAGCCGTGAGAAATGCCAGTTCCTTTTCCGTTTTTAAACTTGAAATTGAAAGTACAATAGTACTCAATGCCAATGCATTTTAAAGCTGAACCACTTTCTGTACGATTGATTAGTAATTTAAAAAAGATAAAAAAAAGATATAAAAACACTCCATACTGCTGTTTTCTCGATGCACAACAAGGCAAGGAAAATGAAACATATGACAGTAGAGGGGGAGAGAAAACGATGTAATTTTAAACATGAAAGGAAAAGTAGCTGTATTTGCATCAGAGCCATAAAATTGAATGTAATTTTATATATGTCTCTGGTGGCATCAAGCGCTTATAATTTCCGGAAAAAAAACCCCGAATCATTTGATTTTAAATGCATGCTAGTGTGGGGATGGAGGAAATAGGGGGGTGAAAGGTTTGTGATTTGCTTGTAAATTATTTTTTTTCCATATGGAGAAATCTTAAGGAGGATAGAATAATAACGAGGCAGGTACTATTTTTTTCAATAAATTTCTTTACAACTAAAGCTTTTTCACTTTTTTCTAGTATTAAAAGGTTTTCCCTAAGAAATCAACACACTGTTCTCTACTCTCAAAACACTGATAAGAATCATACCATAATATTTTTCTCTGAAATTGTACACCCCCTCCAGAAAAGATAACAACTGCACTATAAATAACCATAAATAACCACTGCACCTCAAACCCACAACCCCCAACCCTAACAAAATTGAAAATGTTGGACATCATAGATATATCATTTTTTTTCTTTATCTGTGTGAATCGACTATTACACCGGAAGCTGAAGCCAAAGTCAGCATATATTTTTTCACATTTTTTTTTGCAGAGGACAACCTTAAGGCTATCGTTGCCAAGTTTGGTACCAGTTGTCTCAGCAGCTTCGGAGAGGAAGATCTTTGAAAGTGTTTTCCTAAGATCCAATGTTAAAATTATTTTCCCTGCTGGTGGCAGTCTTTGATATAGCACAGATACGAAAAACAACGTTTTTATTTTTTTTTGCAGAGGACCACCTAAAGACTATTTTGGCCAAGTTTGGTTCCAATCAGCTCAGCAGATTCAGATGAGAAAATTTTTGAATATCTTTTCCCATAGGGTCCAATGTTTATACAGTATTGCCCACTGACAGCCACCTTGGATACAGCGCTGACCTGAAAAACAACTTTTTTGCAGGGGGACCACCTTAGAACTACTATGGCCAACTTTGGTTCTCATTGGCTCAGTAGTTTCGGAAGAGATCTCTTAATGTGTATTCCAATAGGGTCCAACGTTAAAACTGTGTTTCCCGCTGGCGGCCATCTTTGTAGAGGACCACCTAAGGACCATTGTGGCCAGGTTTGTTTCAAATTAGCCCAGTAGTTTCAGAGGAGAAGATCTTCAAAGAAAAGTTTACGCCAGACGGACGAATTTTGGAATGAACTCATCCCTCTCACCTTACTGAACATTTATACAAAGTTCCAGTAAATTCTGCAATATAGTTCTTAGATATTTAATCCTCAGTTTATTGGAGGAAGAGTAATAATAATAATAAGAAGAAGACTTCGTCTTGGGTGACATAAAAAATTAAGAAAACAGAACAATACCGCTTACGTCCGCGGCGACACAAATACGAAAAGGAATAAAAAAAGAAGTCGCTCTAATATATGATTTTTAGCAAGAACATGCCGATAAATTTCAATTCTTTCAAATATCATTGTTTAAGGTAGTACGAGAGTCCTTTGTGATTTAAGCATGGATAGATCTGGATGAAAATAGAAAACGGGGTTTGGGAGATGAGGGGGTTATGATTAGAGGAATTTAATACAATGTTGAGAAGTGGGAGGATGGCATGCACAGGAGATAAAGAAAGTGGGCTTAGATTTCGGAAAATGAAGTTGTGAGATTTGAATTGGAGGTTGCAAAAGGTGGGTTATTAAAGTGGATAAAAAGAAGGTGGAAGAGTATGAATACTTGTTCACCCCTATTCATAGCTAAACTTCGTATTTACTTTTCTAACTAAGTCAGTCCGGTAAGTCAGTGAATCCGTTTTCTCAATATTTCAGAAAACTGAAATTTTTGTACTGATAAAATGAAATGATATGAAGGAAAATAAATAAAAAATAAGGAAAACTCGAATTCAAAATGGGGAAATACTAACCGCATTGCCGTATAACCTAGGAGTCAACAAACATTTAACCTTAAGGGTTTTATGGTTTTCATACCCTGCCTCACAAAGTCGTAGGGTATAATGTTAAAACCTGAGTTATGTGTCCGTTCTTGGGTTCTTCTGTCTGTCTTTCCGCCCGTTTCCGTCGAAGGTTTCCCATGATAACATGTTTAAGAAATAACGTTGATAACATGTTAAAGAAATAACGTTGCGTCTTAAACTTGGTTTTAGTTCTTTTAAACAAAAGTCATGCTAAGTCTAAGTTAAGCTCAAAAGTATAGTTGGTTCTAGGACTATGCCCTTTAAAGTTTCATTTTTTTTACCATCCCCACAATAACTTTTGAACGAAAACAAGTTGTTTACAACTGAACATTCTGCACTCTATCAACACTTTTTTGAAAATTTTTATGGCCATAACATTGTTCACAGCCCTAAAATGTAAGAAAAACATGACGCCAAAGTGATAAATGTGATCAATTATCATCAAATAGCATGATTACTATATGAGTTCGGGATTGCCACTTCCCAATTATAATCTGTTGTCAGTGATAACTATATCTGTTGTTTGTGATAGCCAAAAAAAGTGTTACCTCTGAAATAAAATGACGATTTCGTCCATATGAGGAGGTAAATGAATGACAGTTTTTGATATATGATAAATAAAGACCTATATTTTTTATATGTATTAAAATACTAAAGCTAATTCCCGTATTATTGCAAAATTAAACAATTTTTCGGACGATCCTGTGTAATAATCTTTAAAAAAGCACTTTAATTCAGCGAAAACTCCCGATCTATGATACTTCATGCAGTAGTATTTGACTCATATGTTAACCTATACATATAAAATAAATAACAAAAACAATGGAAAAGTTCAATGGGATATAAACAAAAATTATGATACAACAAAAGACTTACGGTCTGTCACTGCAAACTTGTTTACATATCTGCAGGCGGGATAGCCACTGTAGATGGGATTGCCGGTAATAGGGTGTGCTAATGATAAATCATCATTTGCATAGTCGGTAGAAGTATTTTTTCTTGACTACTAGCCAAACTGGTCGCACTAACTCTGAAATGACTGTAATTCTGAAAAAAATATTTTGTTGATATGTGTGCAAAAAATAAATAATTTGTTCTGTCCAGAAAAAAAAAAACCATAACCCCCCCTCCCCCCTTTCAGGTTAAATGGTCGGTCCCTAAAACAATCATATAGTAAAATAGCAAAACCAAAGTGTTCACTATGTATTACAAATGCTGATTTGAATTATACGCAAATGAGTCATAAATCAATATAATTGTAAACTAGCAAACCAAATAGTTCACAATTTATTGCATCTGCTTTGCGATTTGTTGCAATCGGTTGAAGTTGACTTACGAATTGTTTAGGTTGGTCTGCGAGCTCCTTATGAATATCAATAAATATTCGCCAAGGGACATTCGTGTAAAAATTTATGACACGTCATTAAATTTTTTCAATGTCTACAAATGTCTACGAGTTATTTACAGATGTCGGCGAGTTAAATACGGATGATTGCGATCGACTTCCATTTGAACATCTATAAGGACTCATCAGAAAATATCCGTGTATGTGTTAGGGTTTTATGTCAAATGCTCAAGATCTAATGAGTTTTGGAAGATAATAAAAAAGTTTGTCCTGCGAAAGGTTGTCTTTTAAGAAATATTCAATCATATAGACAATCGGTATGCAAAAACAAATCAACAGATCTAGATTACATCACAATTTTCCTCCCAAAACAAAACAGCAACATTCGAAACACATGCGCGTTTCATAAAACGGCCTAAACACCTTGGTGTTATATTTCTGTGTTCTCGTTTTTGCCCTGTCTTTGGACTCCGATTTTTGTGAATTTCACCCTTTGTTCCTTCGGTATTCTACTGCCGTTGTTTCAATCGTACGTTCATTTGATATTTACCTATCGAATAAAGAAGCGCGTTCTGTACGTCAATCAATTATCTGTCAAATTCATTGATCTTCAAATATGTTTATTTCTTTGTTGGGTTATTTAGATTTATTTTGTGTAATGCTTACAAAATAAAAACATTATTTATACGATGATCAGAAGCTAATTTGTCGAAAAGAAGTTATCAAAAGTATGAAATATGTTTAGAAATTTTGAAATTCTTGAAACAGTTTTTATTAGGATATTTTAATTTGAAATCCTGTCCCAAAATCTTGACAATCATTCACCACTTTCCAGTTTCAAGCTTGGAAAAATATTTTATGAAGACTTTTAAAGAAGCCGTATTTCCCCTTTTCATGGGCTAGATTTTCACCGTCACGTCCTTTATACCTTCCCGTCTTCCCGTTTACTTTTTTGTCACGTTCCCGTTTTCCGTTTGCCTACAAAAGACAATCCTACTTCCCGCTTATACTGCATTGAGACCCACTTAACACAATCATTTCTGATTATACCCCTTTTTCAAGCTTTTGATGGCGGTATATCGTGGCAAGCCTTTTGCACTACATATAAACATGGACGTTTGTATACATCACCCGAGTGCTGTGTAGATATATTAAGTCAAATTCATACACCACGGGCATTTATTCTTGCAGAGGAAGAACGGCAATTTGCACGTCGCAGACATGTATATAATTTGTACTAGCTTTTTTGTTTTATTTTTTGTCTTTTTTGTTTTGCTTTTTTGTTTGTTTGTTTGTTTGTTTTTTTTTTTCCTTTTTTGTTTATTTGCCCACATTTTATATTATTTTGTCAATATTGATACATTCTGTTTTAAACAAGAATTTAAATGTTTGGAATATTATGCGGTATAAAGAAAAAAAATAGTAAGTAATAGATATAAAACTGTAAAAACATTGTTCATGTATACACTATAAAACGAAAAGAATGTGTGCAGCAATGTGTTGTTACTTATGGATCCAGCTTTCGGAAATCGAGGATTCCGATGAGGTGCAAGAAAAAGGATTTCAGTCGATGTTTTGACCAATTTTGTCAATATTTGCCTTAATTCTACACGAAATAAAAAAATATCCTGAAAAATGGGGTTCCAACGTTTGGAACCTCCTATGGATCCGCCGATGTGCCAAATTACTGATACAATAAAAATCAATAATAAAACTGAATAAAAGAAAAAACATACCTTGATTTTTTTTTTATTATTATTTCTGTTTGTAATTGTACCCGTGGTAACTTTTTGACTTTAAGAATGAAGATTTTATTAAACTCTCTGACAGTGTACACTCTAACAAGAGGCAAATACAGATACATTAAAGTACAAGCAAGTTATCAAACAAAAACAGATAAAAAATAACATGGAAATTGCTCAACCATAAATTATAATACACATCAGGTGAAATCACATTTCAATATTAAATATCTGAAGATAACGTGAATAACATTCATATCGAGTAGACCGAATTATGCTGAGTGTGTACTTTTTAAATGCCATGCGTAAATTATAACACAATTTTGAAATAAAGGATAACACATTTTTCTATTCCAAAGTGCAATGAGGAGATTTACATATGGATAGTAAAAATAGTGAAAAGTGTAATACATATATAGAAATGAAGAATTTTTAACATGGATATATTTCTTCGAGGAAGTTAACTTTTATGATTTTCATGTCAATGTGAAGTACATGCCAAACATGATGTTTTTGAAGGAAACAGGCATTTTGTCTGGATCGATTTTCTGTATTTTCCTGTGTCTGCTGTTATGATCCATAGTGTATGTCGTATGTTTTTGTTCTGTTTTGTCGTGTTTTTTTTATTATGTCGCCCCAGTGCACTGTAAAACTCCAAATGTTTGCAGTACAAGTAAACTTCAAGACCACCTGCATACAAGGCGTTATCATATTTTTTTTAACTCAAACCTGAATCCCGAGACCTGGACACTATCATGTCATAATTTTGGGTAATCTTCTTAATTTGTATTCATTTACGTAGAAGTGTTTGTATACAGACACCGCTCATTTTTTAATCTTTCAAAATGTCATTCGGAAATCCGACCAGCTCGTAAAAGGTTTTTCTCATCTTAAAAAAACTAAGATAACCAACCAAAAAAAAAAAACACACAAAACAAAAACGCCGTTTGAAGTATATCAGCCGATTAAAGAGTTATCTTCGGATCCTTCGTTAATGTGTTGCATGTATTTTGGTTTACTTGGACACTTGCGGATTACTTTTTTTTATGAAAGTTCGTTCTTTTTTGAAAGAAATTGAATTCACAAAAATGTAGTAAATATTGAAATTCCATTGGGCAAACTGAAAATAATTAATAAATTGAACTGAATTGTCAGATGTTTTTACATTGTTTCGAAGACCATATGCTATCCAAAAACTAACACAATTATAATCCTTTACTTTTGTTATTTTTGTCATGTTTTGGCGCGGGAAAAACATCTCATTTATTTCTACAAATTTCTAAATGTTCTATGGATTGTGTGAATCGAGTAGGACGGATATGTTTTTCTTTTGAAACAATAAACGGAATGTATTTTATACTGTCTAAAATAATCCGAATGATCGTATTAGAATAGTTTTAATGAAAGTTCTTTCACACCGCAAGCATTGTTTTCCTTACTGAATCTGAATAACTCTTGTGCATTTGCATATTTTATTGCAGAGTCAAATACGGTTGCCGGAATTCCATTATATTTGATAGGCAAAATTGGGAAAAATAGCTATTCTGGCTAAAAACTGAGTTGCAGATCAAATACAAGGTTAAACTCTGATAGGACATTTGATATGCAGTCAAACGAATCCTGTCAGATTGACTTAGAAGATAATTTCAAAGTTCCCAAGCCATATGAAAATCCGAAGCGGGAGCTTTTTAACATCCCATCATAAATATTTTGCAAAATGGCTGAAAACGTGAACTTCCCTAGTTTCATTGTCAAAGTTTAAGTGCAAAGTCATTACAAAAACAAGATACATGGTAAGACAACAACACTTTGAGTGCCAAAGAAAATACTGCTACAAACCTTAATTATGTACTTTGTAAACCCGAAGTTCCCACGGAAGCTAAATATGCCCCAGTTTGAAGATGTATCAATTTATGAAATCAGCGTTTTCTAAAAAAATTCTCGATTTACGTTTTGTTTTGACATTGAAAACGTCATAAGGAAGTGTCAAAGTGATTTTAAAAAGGAATACAGTAACGGGTAAGACCAAATATCCGTGTTTTAGCAATAAAAGCTGTTTGACGAAGTTGGCGTTGGTGAGAATGCAAATAAGTCACGTGATTCTTTTTCTAATTTAAATAAAATGAAATATGCATGTAAAATGATCATAATTTCTCCATATGTGAATTTTGTATTTGATTGACGTACAGATATCACGCCCTGTTTAATCGATTTGTTTAGAACGGGTATGTTGCATATGACTGACGTGCGTATGATTGACAGATAATACCTGTTTCGTGCACA
>MJUU01001329.1:34538-54960 GCA_002080025.1 Modiolus philippinarum
TGTTTGTTTAGGCCGTTTAAAGAAACGCGCATGTGTTTCGAATTTTGCTGTAACAAGTAATCACACAAAGGCTAGTAACAGACATGAAAACATATGGCAAAATGAGGGTTACTTTTTTATGCAAATTTATGAATATTCATAGGCAGTTATACCACGTGACCATAGAGAAGTGCCTGAATCCACTTTTTCAATTACCAGCGTTATACGGATAATATTATCTTTTTTACCGTATTCGACTCTAATTTTACCTGCACAAATAAAGTTTCCGGCGCGAATTTCATGAAATAAATGTGAAATCTGTGTAAATGTTGACAAAATTGGGACAGTTTCATAAGGTCCTCATCAAAAACATGCATTTTTTAACATTCGTCGGAACCTTTATTTCATTTCTGTTGATGTAAGTAGGTATATCACTGAATTATTATTGTTAAACACCTGCATTTTCTTTCATGACAAGTTGTTTACACCTTGAGATTACTTGACAATTTCAATTTCAAATCACAGAAAATCGACATCTTGCAATATCTTGACAAAGACAATACTACGCAATTCGCTTCAAATATTATTTCCTTCTGGGAACCTTGAATTTTTAAGATATTTTATTCATTTGAATGTGTGATGAAGGAGGGAAACGTAAACTGTACATTTTATTCATGTAAAACTGACATTTTTATAAAATGTCCGGGCCCTTCATGAAAATGTTTCATTTCTTTTCACAATGTATTTGATATTTTGAGGCCATTTTGTCTAAAAATGGCGATATATGCAAATGAGCAAAACGGTAAGATTTTGCCATATGAAGTTGAAAGAGAGAAACGTTCCTTCTCAATCTTTAAGAGGCGGAGTTAAGATGATGATTTTTTTAATAGAATTCGTGGCTTAAATGTCAAAGTATTCTAATATATCACATACCAATTCAATGTAAACGGACTTTTTTGTTGATGGTAATGGTTGCACTAATTGTGATTGACATTGATTGCATGTAGGACGGCACTGAATGTCGTTTTTGTTTGTTTGTTTGTGTTTTTGTTTTTTTTTTACTCGTTTGAGGAATCAGTTAACAGTAAGTTCGGTATTTAGTTATTGTTATCATAAGTATAATTAGTCAAACGATAATACAATGACGTGTTTATGTGTAACGGTTTTTATTCTTCAAATACAAAAACTGTATGGATTTCAAGAATCTAACGTCAATTTCTCTACTTATTGGTAGTCTTTCTAACGATGCTTTGCTCTAAATATTGGAAGCTCTTGATAATTTGGATACATAGTTAAAGAATAAGAAACAGAAAACAGTTTCAACGCTGCTATGCTTGATAGTATTATTTACACAAATGAAGAAACTAATCAACATATAGCAGAAGATATGAACATTTGGTATCTAAGTATAATGCGACTCGGAAACAGCTTATTACTAAAGGCATTTTCACCCTCGTTTTTATGGAAATGTTGTTAAAAAATGTCAAAAAAAATGATTAAAAAAATCCAGAAAAACTTACATTCTTTACGTAATGGGGGATATTGACCGGATATTCTTCATGATTCCGTTAAATTGGCTTTGGGATCCAATGACCTGAAGATTTTACAATTAAACTGGCCTCTCACTGATACTGCCGATGTCTACTGAAATCCATGATGATTCTTTACCAAACTCTTCGGAAAGTTTTGAGTTTGATTATTATTCCGTAGTGCGACAGTGTTTTACCAGCAGACAAGGCTCCTTGAGCCTAGCCGGCAGTTTAGCGGCAAGCACTCTTCGACCCATCTTTCTAAATTACGTTTTGTCTATTCTTTCCTTTTCAAGATTGTGGTCTTAGAGTTAATGGTCTACCTGTATTTGGTTTTATTTGTATGTTTATTATACTATAGGGAAACCCATAAACCGGTTTAACCCTACCGCTGGCTTTTGCCAGTACCGGTACCAAGTCCGGCTATCCCGAGTTCCTATCGTTATCTGTGTTCGTCTTTTGTCATTTTATTGTTTTTCTTGTGCAGTTCCCTGGTTGATTGTGACATGTGATTGTGGTGTTCGGCCATTGTAAGTGTTTCCTGTTATCTTCCCTTCATTAATCATAGTAAGGTTAAAGACAATTTTGTTGAAGATTTTATGTGTCTTTCGCTTAAAAAGAGTGGCATTTTGTTAGAGCTTCTGTATTTGAGTACCGGAAATTACCGATATATAACCTCCTAGCTTGTATTTCATTTTCTTCTTTTATCAATGTATGGAACAATTGATTCATTTCAAAATGGCCACTGTTTCAATAAACGTTGTAAAAATTATCCTAATCAAAATTGTTCTTCCACCTCGACATTGGACAGCAGGGAGTAACATGCAAAGCATTGAGAACAGAGGAGGCATTTGCAATAGTATCTGTCCATCTATTTTTTCCAATTTCGCTGAAATGTTCTTTTAAATTTTCGCTGAAGTGTACACTTTTTTGTCGCTAAAACGTCCTCATTATTTTCGCTTAAATGTCCTCCAAACTTTTTTTTCTAATATGCCGAATATTGTGCCAGCATATGCATCACGTATTTTGGTTTATTTTTTTAATCTAGATTTTACAACTTGATAACTGTTTTAGCAATAATCTATTATAGACGGTGTACTAATTTTGTGTATTCAACTCATTTCGCAATTACAACCAGAGCTCTGAAACATTGCAGGTTATTTTAGCATACATTGAACATATACGCCTCATGCTTTGGTTGCATTTATACTTTTTCTAGATTTTGCAAATAGTGGAACTTAGTCATTTTTTTACAGTACTATGTTTGCAGGGTACCTTTTCAGATTTATATAAGTATATGAATTTTTTCAACAATATCTGTGTAATCAATACATGTCACAGCATTTCCTTTCCAAAGTTTAAGGGGCTTAAACACGTTCAAGCAGGGGTTTGTCCTTAGAAAAGCACAGCTCTGTTTTTTTTCTGTGATATATTACCATTTTATACATTTGTTATTCCTCCTGCTATCTTCATCTTCTACCTTCATAGCGAATTTTACCTTAGTAATTTCTCTTTGCTTTTTTTATTATTGCATTCAGGTCAGATTAATGATAGCTTGAATAACAGAGTGAATTATGTTTATATTGAATCTGTGCAGTACTGAAGTCATTGTCCAGTTGTCCGCTTGGTAAACAAAGAAAAATACGTTAAGTGTATATATCAAGATACCGAAGTTACTGTAAATTTAGTGTTTGCATCTGGCCATTTCGAAAACTAATATCTCTTTTTTACAGATCAAATCAAAACATTTGAAAGACCATAAACCGAAAATTTATAAATCTTACAAAGAACAAATAACTTAATAGATCTAAATGAGATGCCAAAAACAATCCAACGACAGAGCTATGCACGAGAGAGATACTCGTTTGTTTAAAGCAACATTTTCCAAAATTTTAGATATTGCAAGTTTCTAAATAAAATCAGTTTTAAAGTCAATACCGAAGTACTGACTATTTCGTTAGTGACTACCCTCGGGGACTTGCGGTCCAAATGCAGAGGCATCGACCAAGTGGCAATATATATCAAAATACCGAAGTAACTGTAAATTTAATTCGTAAATATATTAAATAATTTACCAACATATCAAAACAATGTTACACAAATATAAAAACATGAGAGTTACATATAAGATCAAATCTTTCATACTAATCCATATCCCATATCCCTTATTTCTTTTTTCATATTTCATTATTAATCAATGGACGGATCTAATGTATATATATTGATACTGAAAAGTAATGTTATATTGTTACAAACTAATGCACAAAATACATTTATAGCAGATATTGTATAAGAAGAAGCATCTAGTAAAAAAAAAGTTTGGAATGTAAGGGTAAAATTGGAATTCTAGGGATATTATTTGTTCTATTGGGCGAGTTGATTGCTACATTTGTACTGACAATAAAGCCCTGCACGTTCAGAAATATTTCATATCTTGTGACGAAAGATCTAGAAAAAAAATAAGATGATAAAAGTTATTTCTCTTATCAAGTATCAAGGAGTTGTTAAATGTTGGACATTTTAATAAAAAGTTATCATTGGATTCTACTTGTCACAAAATAGTCGACGGCATTATGGGTTGTAAAAAGGTGATTTCAATCTTACTTGAACACTAATTTTGCTGTCTGTAGTGGTAAACATAATTATTTGGCTTCCTTTTCAAGTATGAAAAAACAGAAATAGATGTAGGGTCTATCGACTGTTGCTACTAGCTTCATTCATTTTTTTACGTATAATACGTTTGAATGTTTATATCTAGTTAGGTAGCATATCAATTTAGGCAGTAAGGAGTAATACTTTTCTTTGATTTAAATTAATTAGGCCTGTTGGTCTGTTTTCTGTTAGTTATTTTTATTATCCAGTTTTTAAGGATTTTCACAATATTAACATTGAATTATTTAAAAGAGAAGTTCTTTTACATATTTAATTTTTTCAGTGGTTTCAGAGGGGAAAATCTTTGAATGCGATTACTAGACGTAGGTTCATATGTTAAAGTATGTTCCCCACTACCACCACCTTGGATAAGGTGCGGACTAGCCAGACACATTTTTTAAAAGCAACAAACCAAGGACTATTGTAACTGAAGTTATTATGATTTGCTCAATGGTTTCAGAGGAAATCTTTGCATGAAAAGTTTTTGACGGGCTGAATACAGAATACAGAATACGGACAGATGAAGGACGCCCAGTGATAGAAAAACTTCATCCTAAAGCTAGGTGAGCTAGAAAGATTTATGCCGCCATGATAAAACAGAAGTTTTCTAAATTGAAAATATTCAAATGAAAGAAAACCATATAGGCGGGGAAGCTAGACTGTTTTTATTTTGTTCTATGGTGTTCATTTTCTTGATAAGCAATGGATAGTTAAAAACAATTTAGTTATTTTTTGTGGATCAGTTCTTTCGTATATTTTGATTTTTTTTTTTTTTTTTTTGGGGGGGGGTTTTTTTTTTTTGCCTTCCATATCTTTGCATATTTCTACACTGACTTCTATTTGCATATTTTAGATTTACTTGCAATCCGAAAAAAATGTTTTAAAAGCATTAGCTCGCTTCCTTACAATGTAGGTTGTTTGATTGTTTGTACCCAAGAGTATTATCGACTATATAACTGCTCGTCCAAAAATAGATTTTTCATAAAGATACGGTTTCTAAACACGAGATATTTGTGTAAACTAAAAAGCATCTAACTAATACAAACTATGTCCGAGCATATTTTAGTGTTACTTTCAGCTTGGGTAAGATTTGATTATTTTCCTAAAAATCTTTTAATTTGTTATTTTCACTAAATGGACATAAGCCGAATGTCATTTTCCTGAATCCAATTTATTACAATAATGTCCTAATGTGATTTCCTTAAGGTCGTTCGAGCCTCAAAAAATATCAGATTTTTTTTTTATTTTAAGATATTTTGTAGGTCTTAAGTCATATGTTCCAAAAATAAAATAAAAATGATATGTCACCGATACCCATCGTCTTTTCCTGTTATTAGGCTTTGAAAATCAGACCAAATTCAGTATTTTTCAACAATAATTACAAAGAATATATAAAGAACCCTAAGAACATGGTTATTGTAAAGCTTTCATAGATAGATTTTTTTAATTAAAGAGAGATACACTTCAGCTATCTGTTGAGTTTATAAGATTATTGACCGCAAAAAATCGCGGGAAAATGAATGATATAAATGTGTCAATTTATTATGACTTCACAATAAAAAGGCTGAGAAAAGAATATTCAGGCTGAAAGTCATTTCCGCATCCGACTCAATTTTTCGGTATGCGCCAATCGAATGCACCGTGTACTATTGTCGATCTACCTCTAGTTTCTAAATAAATATTTTTCTCTTGCAACTAAAGTGGACCCCTAATTTTATAATTATGTGAAATTAAGCCAACTAAAAGATGTGTATTTAGACTAATTAGAATACATGGTTGTATTAATAATTTGCAAGATAAGTATACGTATGATGACAGCAAACATAAAGTTAACATAATGACAAATCATAAATACTAGACATTAATTTTCTTACATATTACACGATGTTAATTGGTAATGTAATTCTGATATTACTACAAGTAACTAAATAAGATTAAATAACAAAAAACCTAAGTTACTGTGAATTTAGTTTCTTGCCATTGTGGCAACTTATATCTCTATTGCAGATCACATCAACATCAACATCTTATTCGATACCATGTTAATGATAGGGGCTATCCGCCAAGAATATGAGAAATTCCATCTTTTCCCGTTCGACTTAAACAAAGGCAAAGACGAAGTATTTCTCACACAAGTGAAAAATATCCTTTTTATTTTATTTTTTTTTTATGTAAGAGGCCATTTCTTCCGAAAGATATATCGATTAAACTGAATAAAAGTTAAAACTTTAAATTTCATGTAAAGTTTTCAACTCTGACATCAAGTAATTGATAGAGTTCACTGTGGTAACAGCTATGACGTCGAACAAATCTTGCTATTATAAGAGAGCTTCACTCGACATTTTTTTTCTGGACTGTCTTACACGAGAAACAGGCCTTTAAGGAAATTACGGTAATTTATTTTCTCTATATTTGTTTGATATGTACATAAATCTTTCTCTCACTCAGTATCTTTGTTTTTTGTTCGTTTATCTTTTGATTTCGCGATAACTTCGTCTAGTAATTTTTTGGCAGTTTTATTAAATTTATTACTTTGTTTTGAATAAACAATTCCAGTTATACAATAGCAAACAAAACTCTCACAGTTAAAATCTCGGACATGATACTTAACAGGTAGTGGTTTCCCATAGAGAGTCTCTGCAATGACTAAAGGACAGTAATCGTTTCGTTTGTTTTCATATTCGTACTTAAAAACAGTATCCCTTCCAATATATACTTTCTCCTTTTTCAGGTTTGCTATAGAAGTACTTGTGCTGACTCCCTCTAATGAATCCACTAAATTACCCGAAAAATTTGTAACTTCTACTTCGTTTCCTTCGAATATTCTTGTCACAATTGCATGATGCTTATAAAACTTTCTTTTAAAACTGATGGCGCATCCACAATAGACATCTTTGATCTTTGTCACTTGCGATCTTTTTCTTTGAAGACCTGAAATTATAAGATCAATTGTCATCATTTGACAAACTTTGTATTAACCTTTTAACCAAAAAAGATGAAACCATTTCTTGTTTAGTATTTCTGTATGATAAATAAAAATCACACACACACATAAACACACGTGTGGGTAATTTACCTTTGTAATTCCATTGTAATTTACATTCTCAAAAGCATCTGACAGATTAAATTTCTGGTTCCCAACAGCTGGATTCGAACCTTTAACTCTTTTTACATCTTCAACACAACACTTATCATGTTAAGCAGCAGTGATACCCCTCGATTATCTACGTTTTCACTAAAGAAGAATTTCCGATAGCCTAGTATAATCTTTCAATGTCGATATTTTATATTACATTGCTTCAATATACGATGTTTATTGTGTTGCGAGAATGAGAATGTTTAAATTTAATTTATTGTGTTTATAACACCATTCAGATCAGATAGAATGCCGTGTGATTATTGTTTATATAATATACTTATTATATAATTTGATTAGTAAATATGATATTATTTTATGTATAGTATATATATTATATAATTATTCATTCTAATTTTTCGATTTTCTATATTATTTATCTAGTAGTATCGTTTATAAAATATATTTCCTATGGAGAAAAAAGTTGTACGACGATAAGTATGACCTTTCTTTCTTTCATTGCATTGTCTATTTAACGCGACTGATTTATTAGGAAAGTAGAGTATTTTAGTCTTAGTGTGCAGCAGGATCTTAACTGGTTGTAACTTTTGAAAAAATGCACAATCAACTTTTGTCGTATCATTTGTTCACACTCTACTTATTCAAAGCCATATTTATGTTGTCTTTCCTTACCTGGAGGTGATGATTGCATCCGTTTACTACTGGATTGTAATTTGGAATTGTCATCTTTAAAAGCCTACCAATATAAAAAAATCTATATAGACTTGAAATATACCCTTATCCTTTATTTCATTAAATTGGATTTAGAGTTGTAAATAACAATTCATTTGGATGGATTATCTGATAAAAAATTGGGGTATCAACTTCAGTTTTGTTAAATTTGATTTTAATGCAATATTTATAAAACGGAGGTTTTGATCGGTCAAAACTGATCGTCAATTCCATCATTTACCTACCTTGGACAATAAAAGTTCCCTGTTTGGTATGGTTCCTAATATGGTTAAAAATACAAGTCAAAAATAAAACATGAAACCGTTTAATTGCATTAGAATAGCAATAACAGTACATTTTTGAATACCCGAAGGCGTTTATCTTGATTTGACTTTCAAAATATCCGTTAAATTGCATTTGACCGTCAAATCTATGATTGACGTCCTCGGGTATTCAATCATTGAACTGTTTTTTGATTAATTGAACTATTATGCTAGTATCTAAAAAAAGAAAACTTCTAAAAATTGTTTTCAAAATGAGACAAACGATAACAACCAAGTAATTATAAGGGAATGTAATCATGCATACAGTTTAACCCATAAACAAGTTAAAATATCTTTTTGCTAGACCACTATAAAATATATAAATGGAATAGATCAAGGGTAGCCTTAAACCCAAAAACCGTAAATACTGTACTTGATACATATACTTTATAAGATAAAGTTTGCTTGAATTAAGTACGGAAAAAATCACAAACTTTGTAGAGGTAGAGGACCGAGAAAGCACAGGTATAATAAATTCTTGTACATTTTGTATATCAAAAAATCTTAGAAAGCATTTCCCATAGGGTCTTGTATTAATCTTTTCACAATTGAGGCACGAAAATATAAGTCACAAATTTGTTAGGGATCACCAAAAGGCTATTAGGATTCAAATTGGTTAATATTGTTCTCCTGGTTCCGTATGAGAAGATCTGTGAATGCATTTCCTGTAGGGTTTAATGTTTTATGTTCCCTGTTGATGATCTTATTTGATAAGAACAAAAACCAATTCTAGAAAACATTTTAGCAGATGATCATTGTGTTCACATGATATTAAGTGGTCAGTTGTACCGATGGTTATCACACAAAACGAACTGTTCCTGAAACAACAATTAAATATGCTAGTTCTTCACCTTTAGAATCTCTTTTTACAGTCCTCTCAAACCTTTGAAAGAATATTTCCGTGTAGCGTTACAATAATTATATAGCTTACTTCTTCTTGGTTGATTTCCCTTTTTAGAACATCGTCTATTTGTTTAAATATTTGTTGAATAGAAGCAATACTTTCTCCGACAACAGATACAGTGAAGGGCAAGTAATCAGGTTTAGCAACCGTTGTTTCTTGCCACGGTGGTCCTTAAAAAAAGAAAATAAAATACATGTGAAATCTTCTTAAGACTACAGTTATGTATTTTACACATTCAAGAAACTATATAATATAATGTAGGCTGTATCCTGCAAAACCAAAAATTGCATCTATTTATTCATGCAGTTTACAATATTTTGGACACACTACCACCTGTTTCAACATTAGGTTAAACAACCACCGTTCATTTCATAACAAAAAACGAAACTGTCCTGTCACGCGCAATCTCCAATTGACAGGACATACTTTTGAAGATATCAAAGTACAGATCAATGAAGAAAACGATCAATGGGATGACTCAACAAGGGATTTGCGAGAAAATTTTTGGATCCACCAGCTTTGTACTTTAGAACCCAACGGTCTTAACGAACATTACCAAATGAAATTCAACAGTAACAATTTTTTTTCAGCATCAAACAATTATGTTAACATCTTTTTAATCAATTGTATTTTTTTTTTATTTTTTTCATATTTTATATTTATTTTTTTAGCTTTCTATATCATAAAGAACGACAATATCTATGTTTCAATTTTCAATTTAAGTGTAATTGTACCAACAAAAATATTTTCATCGCACATGCAAACACGTGCGTAGAGAATTAATAATCAGCCTGACGAAGCCTGTGGAAGGGCGAAAATTTGCTGTAAATTTAACATCAATTTGCATTTTAATAACGTTATAATTATTTTATACATATATTTATATATATATATCTTACATACATATTTTTATACGAGTTTGATCTCTATAAAATGGATCATACATATATGGATGATGTTCTTTCCTTGAACAATCCTCAATTGAAGGATAACCTTCATCTTATATACCCAAATGAACTCGAAATTAAAGAGACCACAGATACACCATCATCAGCATCATATCTGGACCTATACCTCTACATTGACATCAATGGACGTCTGAAAACAAAACTTTACGACAAGTGTGATGATTTCAACTTTCCAATAGTGAATTTCCCGTTTTTGAGCAGTAATATCCCCACTTCTCCGGCATATAGCGTGAACATTTCACAACTCATTCGCTTTGTAGTTTGTACAGCGATTTTGTCAACAGAGCGAAATTACTTTCTCAAAAACTTATACATCAAGGGTATGTTCAGTCACTATTGAAATTGTCACTTCAGACGTTTTACGGTCGTCACCACGATTTGACAGACTATTACAATGTTTCTGTTTCACAAATGAGAACAGATATCTTTGGGTAGATCCAGAGTTTGTTACCGGACTGACTAACACCGACTGTGACAAGATCGGACTTTTCACTGGCAGTGTAACGGGTGTCACGCGTGGAGCAGATCATGCTTATCCTTCTGGAGCACCTGATGATACCTCAGTCTTTATAGGGGTTCACACTGCTAGTGCTTTACTTTTGTGGCGTTTTTGTTCATTTTTGTTTATTTGTTGTGTCTTTGTCATACTGTCTCAATTCGTGTTGCTGTGAATTGCCGTGATTTTGGATTTATGATTTTGAAATTTCCCCTTTCCTCATTCTTGCTTCGATATTTGTTTGCCGATGTACCTTTTAAAAATGTCCTAGTGACATATTTAAAGTGTTTATCCAATTATATTATAATGACAGCACCGGGATTTTTTGTCAGTCTGATGTCGACCCGTTTCATAAGGATGACTTGAGGTGTAAATTCAATTTTCAGAGTACCTCCACGATTTCCATATCTTGTTTTTTTATTCCTATTTTAATAGGAATACTCTTGTATTATTGTAATTATTTCCAAGTGGTTTAAGAATCAACAGGTTCAGAATATTGGTACAATGCTTTGCATATGAGGCTGAGTTATGACTCGGGGGAGCTAGTTATGACTTGTGAATATTAATACTAGAAACAAAGTTCCGAGCTATCCTCGCAGTATTCGTCTTGTTTCTAATTATGTTAAACAAGCATTGGTTTTCAACTTGCTTAATATTGTGAGATACTCTTGTGGCCCATATCCCTTTTGAATATAAAATTCAGTTTTAATTGTATGAGTCTGTGGTCTTATATATCGTGAGTAGAATCATAATAAGTAAACAATATTTTTCTTAATTTTGACCAGCCTAAAAATATTATTGAGTACGGCTTGCGTTGTAAATACACTCCGTACAACGATAGGACGTAAACAGATTTATTTACTGGACAGGTCACATTATGCTTACCCTATTGTTCTATTGATACGCATGATAAGAATTATGCCGATAACCCTTATATTACATGAAAAAGATGCGTTTCCATTAATCTGCATTAACAAAAGGACGAGCGAATGAATCCGCTTGCTTGCTGCTTATTGTTTTTGGTACAAGGTGCAAAAAATGTGCATTTATTTATTAACTATTACCGAAAAATTAGTCCTTTGAGCCTTTTTATGCAAATGCTGAGGGATTTTCCGCAGTTTGTGGATTACATGCTCTTAAGACCGAACCCCCTTCTGGAATATACTTAGAAAACTGAGGAATTAAAATAGAAATATCTTTTTAATTCCTAAGTTCACTAAGTAAGTAAAAATGTAAGGTAATAAGTGACCAATACAGCGAGAGTGTTTCCTTGATTTTTATGTGTGGATCGCTCACCTGATATCGATTAGCACATAATGTAGACATACCAAAATATTTTCTTCTTGTTTCATTTAATGCTAAAACATAGTTTTGCAAAACTTCTGACGCGCCACTGCCCTGTGGTCCCCTTCTTTCTTTTTTTATATATTGTTTTAGAATAATCTTTCATTTTATTATTTAGAAATGACTGTCACAGTTAATTTTTGAAACCAATAAAAAATCAAGTGTAG
This sequence comes from Modiolus philippinarum, assembly GCA_002080025.1. Classification (NCBI taxonomy): domain Eukaryota; kingdom Metazoa; phylum Mollusca; class Bivalvia; order Mytilida; family Modiolidae; genus Modiolus; species Modiolus philippinarum. The sequence continues at coordinate 46,709 of MJUU01001329.1, forward strand.
TTTTAATCAAAGTTTATATTATACTGATCTATGGTTTCAGAGACATTTTGAAATGTACGATAGGTTTTTCCTATATTTTGGTGTATGGGGATGTGCCAAAAATTCGGGTATAGTTTTTTGAGTGATTTTTTGGGTATGTTTTTTAATCAATTGTATATAAATTCCCATATAGAGAAAATAATACATGTAAATTTGGGTATCAAAAAAGCAAGAAAGGGGTAAAAATGACAAACATTTATCAACTTTTCATTAAATGTAATACATGTTGTAAATTTATACTTTATTTTAAAACTCATGTTTAAATCAATATGTAAATTTCAGGTCCTAAATTTGGTGTTGGTATATACATTTGGGGTATATTTTAAGTACATGAGTATATAAATTTGGGGTATGTTTTCGAGATCGATTTGGCACATCCTTACCAAAAAATATAACATGTTTTCTTATCGTTGTATAAGTTGTGTTGACAAGGGACGCTGCATTCAGTAATATTTCCGGACTGGTAAATATTTTTTGTAACAATGTTTATTTATCACGATTTTAATTTCCATATAAAATAGACAAAGTAATATGAAATATTATCATAAGCTTAATACTGAATACATTTCAAAAGGATATATGCAAAAAGAGTATCTCACAACATGATAAGACAAGTTGCCGGTTAAGTACCTGTTCAAACAATAGAAACAAGAATACTGCGAGAATTGCTGAGTATTCGTAATGTTAATACCTCCATGTTATAACTACTTCCTCATCAACAAGAGTGCATCAAATTCACAGCATTGTATTATGTTCTGAGCGTGGACCCTTTGAATAAAATCCAAGATACTCTGAAACCCATGTCATTCCGACGCAGAAAAATAATATAGGGTTATTGCATGAATATTGGGGAATATCGTCCCGAGTAGAATTTTATATTGCACGAGCTTGCGAGTGCAATATATATTCTACGAGGGATAATATTCCCCAATATTCATGCAATAACCCTTTTATTGTATAGCAACTCTAAAATTTCTGTTCAAAATGGGATTTTTGTTGTCGATGACGTCATGAAATTTAAGTCATATTTGCACTAGTGCAATATGGAAATTTATTGCACGCTTACATTTGGTTGCTTTCTTCGGGAAATATTATGTTGCTATACAATAAACGCTTTTATTATATCACTTGGAAATCGTAAAAAGATATGATAACAATCTTAGAAACTTTTTTTCTATTTACAAACTTTATATAGGACCATTAACGAATGACCTACCTTTAAAAATTGTCACTTTTCGTTCATTTATTTCAAATCCGCAAATTTTTCTTAACGTTGATTCATGTTTGAAACAATGTGAAATTGCACAATGGCAATGTTCGCTTGACCAGTGTTATGATTATATGTATTTTGTAAGTTAAACATATTGTTTGTATGGTTAGAATGAATAAGAAGGAGAGCAGAGAGGGACATTGGTTAAGGAACAAAAACCATAGGAAAATATTGATATGTTGTTGATTTTTTTTCTTGGAAATCTAAATCTCAAATTACTAATATAACCGTAACAGTAAATCCGAATTCTGAACAAAACTTAAAATTTCAAAGGGATTAGGGAAGCATCTAAGTCCCCTGTGTATCTTAAGCACTACCAGACGTATAACCAATAACCAAGTACAAAACCTGAACTAAACCCCGAAAATCAGTGCTTATCGTTAATGGATGAAACAAACATTTTTATTTTAAAATGCAACATATAAATTCATAGAGAAAGCACATAATTATTAGATCCATATTCAATCAAATATATTCATGCATTGTCAGAAAAAAAGTCATACTAAAAAACATGAAGGTGTCGATATTTTTTTTCTTTTTTAATGTCATAAGTGAAGCAGATCATCCTTTCCGGTGTATCTGATAACACTCTTGTGTTTTAGAGGTTCACACTATAAGTGCTTTACTTTTTCGAGACTTATATATAACGTTTGTTTCGTGTTTGACGTTTTCGTTCTCTGTATGTGATCCTTATATTGCCATGAATTCTGAATTTTATGATTTTGATTCTTGTTTCGGTATTATTATGGAAATTTATATAGTTAAGTCTTTGCCGGGTAAATCTTTTATTATGCATTGAATACATACTGAATACTTCGTTTCCATATCTAGATAAAAATTACCTCTTTTGTTTCTAATGGTTTCCTCGTACTTAAAGGCCTAAAACAGTAAAACAGAAGTGTAGTTCAAAATGATGTTATAATTGTTTACCCTTATGAAGTAATATACCTCTCCTTCTACAAATTTCGTACATGAACATAACTCAATTCATTAAAATAAAAGATTTAAGGTTTGTTGAGTTAAATGCATACTATTAGTAATTTGCTTTGCGAGAATGGAATTCTCTGCTTGTATTGCATCGAGTGCGACAGCACGAGATGCAATGCGATCTGAGAAATTCATCCGATCAAAACAAATTACTAATAGTGTTTTTATCGCTAATTCTGTTATTGAAAAATACCAGATAGATGTTTCTTTTTCCGGTGAAATATTTTTTTTTAAGTTGAACATATTATTTTTGGTTGAATATAGCGCTTTCTTTCTTGGAATTATTTTTGTCAGGAAACGTCACGCGACGTCATATCAGTACGCTGTTGCTAACGTCCCATGGAGATTGGCGGTAATATGTTCGTATCATTGCAGTGAAGTGATAATAGAATGATCGTCGCTCGGGTACAATTGATAATTGCTCAAATTAGAGATAAGATATAAAATTAATGAAAATTAATAAAAAGCAAAATGATAGAATTTTTGTTAAAACAAGACTTCTTATCAACAACTTTTCTATTATTCTCTTTTAATTACGTATATTTTTTTCACCTTGTCTTTTTGTAATGGATTGATAGAGTATTTCTATCAAGCAAATTGTCAATGACATTTACCTCAATGCTGTATTCATTTGTTGAACTTAAAATTCATTTAAATATGCACAAAATTAAATACGCCTATATAGTTACAAAATATATTTAAACAACTATGCCCGAAAATTTTGAAAATCAAAATATATAGTTTTATTTAAGGACATAAAAATGATTACTTGTTCGTCGGTGTTTGTGGTAGGCAAATAACACTGACGTTAAATAAATACTGTGAAAGTGGGGTTTAAGAAAAAAGAGATACAGATTTCATATACGTAGACATAGAGATTAAAATGGCATCTTCCTTGTATTAAACTTTGACTGAGTTAATTGATTAGCGAGCAATTTTGGTAACTGCTTGTACAAATTAGAATAACAGACCTTTATCATATTCATTTACATATATGTGCTAAAGAAAATCCATGTAAAAATAACATTCAACTATATTTGGCAATACATTGAAATATATTAATTCATGGTCACAAAAAAATTAACAATTTCTGGACGTTCTTCAGTAATTTGGTTGCCATGATTTAATATCTCTTTCCGATACCTTAATAGTTTATGACCCGACTGGATTACTCGAAGCTTAAGAACATGAAAACTCGGCTAGTATACATGATTTGTTTTATTTATTTCACTTCTATTGTTATTCCAATGCAGCTTTTATTCCATGTATTGTATTTATATTTGTATACGTACCTTCAGGACTTTTTCATTTCCAGGATATATAACAAATCGTATATCACGAAGACTGCCTGTATTACCACTTGATATAAACTGTTCTACGACGTCAAACATTATCTTAGCGGAAACTTCAGGGGGATATCCTAAATGGCCAGTGCCTAAAGCTGGGAATGCAATGCTTTTAACGCTAAGTTCTACAGCATTTATCAGACAGCTCTTGATGAATCTCTCAAAACTCTAAATCAAACAAGAAATACTGAATATGATATCCCTTCAATCGCGTAAATGTGTTTACTCATTGTGTACACTGAAAAGGGTATGTCTTTGTATATAACTTTTGGAAAGGACTTTCCTAGATAATTCCTCGATCTTTGGTTCATTTTCTTCACTGATTAATTTAAAAGGAAATACTTAAATGTTTTTCTCAAGGTTTTTTATTCAAATTTGTTCTGCGGTTAAACATAAAAGTATTGACAGACGGAAGTAGTAACACCACCGACGTCAAAATTGTTTATACGATAAAAGTCACATTTTCCAAAGCATAGACTGTATACCAAGTTATTGTTATTCTATTTCCAGTAAACGTTTGTCTACTTCAACAACTTCAAATCAAAACCATAACCACTGATATAATCTGTGTAAACTTTAACGAAAGAGAGGACATAGAATGACCTTGGATACTAGTCGGAAAGTAGAGAATGCAACCTGCAACCCCTTATGTGATGCATACCTTTCTAGTATAAATATTTTTAAAATCCTTTCCACAAAATGCTGATATAAGAAAATAATCAGAGATAAGGTTTTTAGAATCAGTATATTTGATTAACAAAATTAGAGTCTCTTGCATGATTTTTTATGATTGCTTAATCCAAGTATGAGGAACGTTTTGTCTGTACGATTTTTTTCCTTAAATTGTAATCTGTTTTCACAATTGATAAAATATATCTTTATATCCTGCTGACATTCTCAGTTTTTATAAGAGTTAGCACTGCGAATGTTTTAGTTTTAAATGCTATGCTTCCATTTTCGTATCTTTGTAAATGAACCATGTCTTTCGTATTCAGTTTTTTTTCTGGTTTTTACACTGATTTGCATTGATTTTTGTTTTTCGGTGTATATTTGGCTTTGACCGATCTGAATACACGGTGGACAGGTGTGTATCAGCTTAATTGCGCAGTGAAATCAAACAGTCTAGAAAATGTTGGGAGGGTCTCAAATTATTTAACCTGCTTTTCATCTTTTCCAAAATATGGAAGTGAACCATGAACCACGTGTTTACAGGTAAGTCCATAACCTTGAGTAACAACAACCTCTGCACCTGATATGGCCGTTTTTCCACTAGATGCTAAATATTTGGAACACTCTGTCTGGATTTCTTGCCCAGCTGCACGAAGAATAGAATTAGAAACTTGTCCTTTCTTTAGCAGAAGACCTCCATTAGTACTATTGACAAGGATATCACTCTGAAAGGAAATAATGTAAACACGTGGTTGTATTCGATATTTTGAGGAAATACTAATAATCTCCTTAAGTTTATTTAAACTGAAATATGAACAAACAAAGCCATTTTTGATATTCTACAAAAGATTTTCTCTTTATTGAAGTTTGATTTCAAGGTTACTGAAGAGAGTAGAATAATATCAGACAGAACTTTAGGCGTTTTATGCATTACAACTGATTTTGTTTTGTCAAAAATTACTTTTCATTTAGTACATTCGTACAGTATATTGAAGATAAGGTATCAACTACATACAGTTTATTGACAAATATGATCCGATATGCTCTCCACTAAATGAGCACAAGGAACAATGGTACGATGTGAATTTAATTATCGTTCCTTATGGCCCTGTCACACTATAACGAACAGCACCAACGTGTTCCCAGCGAGTGAGAATATTTTCGTACACGCTGGTGTGCGTTGTATAAGTTTGTAACACGTTCGTAACACGTTACAAACACGTCGACACACGTTGGTGTGCGTTGTTGATCGTTGGGTGCGTTGGAAAATTTTGAATATGCTAAAAATTTCACGACGTTCGCCAACGTGTTGTTGATAAGTTATGCAGACGTTAGAGGCACGATTCAGGTGCGTTATGCACGCAATATGTGCGATATGTAGTAGTTTCTCNCACGTTCGTAACACGTTACAAACACGTCGACACACGTTGGTGTGCGTTGTTGATCGTTGGGTGCGTTGGAAAATTTTGAATATGCTTAAAATTTCACGACGTTCGCCAACGCGTTGTTGATAAGTTATGCAGACGTTAGAGGCACGATTCAGGTGCGTTATGCACGCAATATGTGCGATATGTAGTAGTTTCTCGAAAGTTGCTTTAAACGTGTAGAGAACGCAAAAAAAGGCGTCCTTGTAACTAAGGAGTAGCGTATTAGCCGAAGTTTTATTATAAAATCTAGACAATATTCCAAAGTAATGTCAATAGCTGATTTATTTCAGTATCATACTGAAATATTGTTTTGAAAATATTTTTTTTTATTTTTGAGGAACCTATCCCTCNTTTTGTTTTTGTTTTTTTTTTTTTTGTTTGTTTGCAAATGAATTTGAGATGAAAAAATTCAAGTTGATCTTACAAAAATCTTCAAAGCGCTATGCAGACGCTCTATGAATGCTAGGAGACCGTTTATGGATGCGTTCGGTATACGTCAAGTACGCTAGTAAACGCCTTTGCAACGTTGTCTTACGCAGTTATTCGTTTCGTGAGCGTTGCATACAAGTTATGGATAAGTTTTCCTCACGTTGCAGGTCGTTAGCCTGACGCTATGAATGCGTCCAACAAGAGAATTTCTTTAATCATTTCGGCGTATGCCAACGTTCTTATAAAAATTCGCGAACGTCGGCACACGTTGGGTAGAACGTTATAGTGTGAAAGGGCCTTTACAAAAGAACACTATCCATTACCTAGTGCTATCACTTATCATGAATGTTATAAGCATCATTGTTCTTCATTGATTATGACCAGAGTCACTTAAAAGACTTTTAAATATGGACAAGTAAAGTAAGTAAGAACAGAACCGTCAGTCTAAAAACGAATAATGCAACATCGGAAACTCCAAGAAACTAAGACATAACATGAGTGCAGCACAGAAAACAAACATGAAAACAAGCATAAAAAGAAGAACAGCACGGAACCAATAAAAACAATGGGTGAGATCGATTGTACAGGTAGAGTAAGCAACTCCTGCTTCTTGTAGGTACTCGACGTATTTTTCATGTCAAGTCCGTTAGTAAAATCAAATTCAGTAGAGGAAAAAAAACTTCAGCTGCAAATTAAAAGATCTATTGTCATCAGGGAAACAGATATCCCATAGTAGTCCTCAAGATCGTGATGTCGACAATAAGACTTATGTAGTGACGACTTCAATTATGGGTAACCCTTGTTTAAGTTGCCTATTTGGGAGCAACCGAGCTCAATCAAGGTAATATCTATTACAGACCCTTGAGTATCGAATGGGCTAGGAGATGTGAACACCACATGTTGCCGCTGTAGGGATGTTGCTACAAAGAATAAGAAAGTTAACTATTGGAAAAGTGAAGTCATCGCTTTTTTAATGCAGCCTTGTTTATAGCATACTTCTGTTGTCAATTTCGAGAGGAAGGTCAAGAAATGAGGCTGATATGGAAGTGCCTGTAGTGTCCTAATTTGGAGTTCTATCGGATGATCAATAGATAAAGAATGTGAGATGCAATTGGTAATTTTTTTTCTATAATACAAGATACTGACACATCCCAGCGCAGGAAAATACTTTTTATGGCCATATTTACTACAAATTGTTTCTGGTCAAGATAGATATTCTTTGGGTGGAATTCAGTCAACTAGGTGGTATAAACTGACAGAAAGTTTCGTGTCCATATATACCGTAGTATTCCAAAAAAGAATGTGAACACAAACTTTAACAATAGTCAATAGGTACAATTCTAGTTCGAGTTCGAGAAAGCTGGAAAATGAATATAATGTCATTTTTAGTTAAATGTCACGTTACGGACAAACCGAATACTGAAATACTGAAAAATACGTTTCTCAATTATAGCAAGAAATAGACACGCGATTTAAAACGGTTTTCCGGGGAAAAATCTGAAAAGATGACCCGAATGATCCACTTTGATACTTCAAAATTCATGCATAAGAAAAATAAAAGAATCAGTCGATTTAAATAATAACTGCAATACTTTTTAGCCCAAACACATGAATACCTTAGAATGTAGTTTGAGTCTACATCTGCTGAAAGTTTTAGTAATTTATTCGGCGGATGTTGAACCTTTTTTATTTTAAAATAATTCTAAGACAACGACTTTGCGAAAATGTCCAACAGCTTAGTTTTACATACATTAATTTTTTACTTACATTTCATTTTTTCTTTGTGTAGACAAGGCAAGCTTTTAAAAATCATTGTTTTTATTTACTGTTTTTGTGCAATAGGGAGGGGGTAAAGTTGCACTTTTACTAAATCATACAAAGTTGCTGTTTTTTTTTTTTTTTTTTTTTTTTTTTTTTTTCAAATACATATAATTCATTTGGGTTGTAGTACATCATATAAGAACAAAACATAAAATAATTAGTGTGTACAATATAAAACAGTTGTTTGTCTCCTCTCCTCAGTTCTTATGACTGTTGTAAAAAAGAAACGACTGTTTTAATTTGTTCAGAGGTTGACGGATTAAG
>MJUU01001333.1:0-10380 GCA_002080025.1 Modiolus philippinarum
CCACTAAAAGCCTACCTTCTAGAGACAAGGTTAAAGTTTTTATAAAAAATACCCTCAGGTCAAGGTCAAAATGTCTACAAATATGGTACCGTAAGAAACCCTCATCATAAGGAAGTTGCATACAAAATATGAACACCCTAATACTAAAAGCCTTCCTTCTAGAGGCAAGGTTAGTTTTTTAAAAATTGCCAAGGTCAAGGTCAAAATGTCTGCAAATATGGTACCGCTAGAAAGCTCTCATCATAAGGAAGTCACATACCAAATATCAACACCCTAACACTAAAAGCCTACCTTCTAGAGGCAAGGTTAAAGTTTTTCAAAAATTGTCCTTAGCGAATGGTCAAGATCAAAATGTCTACAAATATGGTACCGTTAGAAAGCTCTCATTATAAGGAAGTTGCATACCAAATATGAACACCCTAATACTAAAAGCCTACCTTCTAGAGGAAAGGTTAAAGTTTTTTTAAAAACTGCTCTCAGGTCAAGGTCAAGGCAAATATCTACAAATATGGTACCGCTAGAAAGCTCTCCTCATTTATAAGGAAGTTACATACCAAATATGAACACCGTACCACTAAGAGCCTACCTTCTAGAGACATGGTTAAAGTTTTTATAAAAATTACCCTCAGGTCAAGGTCGAAATGTCTACAAATATGGTACCGTAAGTAAACTCTCATCATAAGGAAGTTGGATACCAAATATGAACACCCTAATACTAAAAGCCTTCCTTCTAGAGGCTAGGTTAGTTTTTAAAAATTGCCAAGGTCAAGGTCAAAATGTCTGCAAATATGGTACCGCTAGAAAGCTCTCATCAGAAGGAAGTTGCATTCCAAATATGAATACCCTAATACTAAAAGCCTACCTTCCAGAGGAAAGGTTAAAGTTTTTTTAAAAACTGCTCTCAGGTCAAGGTCAAGGCAAATATCTACAAATATGGTACCGCTAGAAAGCTCTCATCATTTATAAGGAAGTTACATACCAAATATGAACACCCTACCACTAAAAGCCTACTTTCTAGAGGCAAGGTTAACGTTTTTTAAAAATTGACCTCAGGGCAATGTCAAGGTGAAAATGTCTACAAATATGGTATAGTTAGAAAGCTCTCATCATAAGGAAGTTGCATACCAAATTGAACACCGTAACACTAAAAGTCTACCTTCTAGAGGCAAGAATAAAGTTTTTTTTTAAATTGCCCTCAGGCAAAGGTCAAGGTCAAAATGTCTACAAATTTGGTACCACAAGAAAGCTCTCATCACAAGGAAGTCACATACCAAATATCAACATCCTAGCACTTAAGGTCTCCATTCCACAAGCAAGGTTAAAGTTTTGCTGGCGACGCCGATGACGCCGACGCCGGGGGTATGACAATAGCTCTCCGGACATTCGTCCCGGCGAGCTAAAAATTACAATCAGGAATAAAGCCTAAATTCACATGTTCAGAATTATTTGCATAACAAAAATTGCTAAAAAAATTTATTGTTCATACAAAAGTACTCTTTATATTGCTAGAACATGTTTAGTTCATTTATTAGTTCTAATTATGTACACCAACACATTTTTTGGTGTCATTAACTTAAAGAAAAGATTTTTTCAAAAGACAAAATTTAAAAAAGGGAGTTAATGAATTTAATGTAAAAAAAATCAGTATTTCTAAAAGTCTTCTGCAATATCCAGTCTAAATAGAATCTTAGATGAAAAAAAAAAAACAACTTTTGTGTATTCTGATTTTTGGTAAATTTTTTAAACTGGATTTCAGCAACATGAATTGTATAGATTATAAGGGGAATCCATGCCCAAAAGTTTTTGAATGGTGGTCTAAAATTGGTTGTAATGGATAGTGGAGCTTTCAGCTGCCATGAAAACCAAGCCAGAACACTGAATCTTTGAAACAAGTATTCTGCTATATAAATTTTTCTTCACAATTTCAGAAATATGTATAAACTAGATCATAAGGGGAACCCCTGTCAAATTTATTTGAAAGGGGGACTTGGAATGTTTTGATTTCAGAAATATGTATTACCTTTATTATAAGGGGAACCCCTGCCCATTTTTTTTAATTGTGGTCTGGAATGTGTTGTAATGGACAGTGGAGCTTTCAGTTGCCATGGAAATCAAACCATAACGCTTAATCTTTGAAAAAAAAGTATTCTGCTACAAATTTTTCTTCACAATTTCAGAAATATGTATAAACTAGATCCCCCTGCCAATTTTTTGTGATAGGGGGACTCAGACTTATTTGATTTCAGCAATATGCATTACCTTCCTTATAAGGGGAACACTTGCCCAAATATTTTTTGAATGGTGGTCTGAAATTAGTTGTAGAGGATAGTGGAGCTTTCAATTGCCATAGAAACCGATCCATAACACTGAATCTTTGAAAAAATATTGTACTTCACTTCACAATTTCAGAAATATGTATAAACTAGATTACAAGTGGAACCCCTGCCATTTTTTTTTTCTTTTTTTGAAAGAGGGACATGGAATGTTTTGATTTCAGCAATATGTATTACCTGGATTATAAGGAAACCCTGGCAAATTTTTTTGAATGGTTGTCTGAAATTAGTTATAAAGGATAGCCGAGCTTTTGGTTGCCATGGAAACCAAACAAGACAAGAATCTCTATTAAACGCGAGAACTTAAAATTTTTAGAAAAAGGGCTATTCTGCTACATACTTTCCGGATTTCAGCAATATTCAAAAATGAGCTTTAAAGGGGAACCCCTGTCCAAAGTTTTTTTGGAAAGGGACTTGGAATGTTTTGACTTCATGCAGCTATCATCAATATGTATCACATAGATTATCACCCCTGCCAAATTTTTAGCCAAGTTGCAACAAAAGTTCCATTATAAGTCTCTGATTCATATGCTTATGTACAACTATTTGCATATCTGATGATGTACTTATGAAAATAACAAATATTCGCAACTCGGCTTTGGCACCTTTGGTGCGTTTTCTGATTTTTTTTTATTGAATGTTTTTTTTTATAGGCTCCAATACTATACTTCCCCGCTGTCAGCCATCTTGGGTGTGATGCGAAATTGCCAGAAACATTTTTCAAGGGAGCCAAGTGAACTTAGAAGATTTTTTAATACTTTTTCCCATATGGTCCAATGTCAAACTATGTTCCCCTGCCGGAGGCCATTTACAGACTTGCTGAACACATTTTCACAAGGGACGACAAAACTGCGGACTATTTTGCATGACCAAGTTTTGTTCAAACTGGCTTTGTTGTTTTAGAAGAGAAGATCTTTGAATGTTTCCAATGATGTCCAATGCTATACTATTATCCCCTCTGTCGGCCATCTCGGATGCGATGTGGGCTTGCCGGACATATTTTTGAAGAGGACCAACTCGGGGACAATGTGACCAAAGTGTGATTTCAATTGGCCGAGTACTTTCTCAGGAGAAGATCTTTGAATATGTTTTCCAACAGGAAGCAATGTTAAAGTATTATCTCCGCTGGCGAGGACTTGCCAAACACATTTTCTAATTTGGGCAACTAAAGACAATTGTGACCAAGTTCGGTTACAAATGGCTATGTTGGTATAGAGGAGAAGAACTTTGAATATAGGATCCATTTTTAAATAATCTTTATTCATAAATGCACAATTATGCCCCTGAGGGCTGATGGCATAAACAAAATACAAAATACATTATATAAAACACATTATACAAAGAGAAGACAAAATACAAGCCTATGCAGTCTGGGAGTCCACTTTCCTCAGTATTAATGACTTTTTTTTTATAAATGGAGCAACATACTGCATGCATTGAAAAGACTAAATTAAGTTTTTAAGTTGAACGTTTTTGCTATGTTTGTAAAATTCTGGGAAAATTTTACTAATATTTTTCATTAATTCTTTGCGTTCACTTTCATATTTCGGACATGTGAAAAAATAATGATTTTCATTTTCAATTTCATTTGGATTACAGTATTAACAAATCCTATTTTTTCTTTTGATTTTTTAATACCTAGCTCTTTCAATTCTAAAAAATGATCCCTTATTCGAATTTTGCATATTTTTTTTTTATTTTCCCATTCAATTTTTAAAATAAATTCTTCAATAATATAATTTGTTTTTATTTTACTATACAAGAAATTTTTGTTACTTTCAGTTGCTGTATCTAATTTGTCAAAGAATACTTTTTCTCAATTATTTTTTAGATTTAGTTTATAAATATACGTTCTCCGCTGGCGACCATTTTGGATGAGGTCCGGCTTTTAAGTACACCTTTGTTAGGAGACCATCCAAGGACTATTGTGATCAAGTTTGGTTCCATTTGGCCAAATTGTTTCAGAGGAAATGGTTTTTGACTGACAAGTTTACGTTAGACGGACGACGGACGACACCATGCTATAGCCAGCTGGGCTAAAAATAGAAAAGTTCGATAATGGGTACACGCATGTGCGAAATATATGGTTATCGAGTATTATACTGGTTGACGATTTACAGGAGCCATGTTAGAATTTGACATTTTTTTTAAGAGTCAGATTACACACAGTGGAAAAAATTAAAGTAAAAGCGTATTTGTTTGTTTTTACTGAATTTGCAACTTTTAAAGTAGTAAAAAGCCGTAACTCTGTAAAAATTGGACAACGATGCAAGAGAAAACGATACCATTGTGCATGGTTAATAATATTATGAATATTGGTTGATGTTGAATCAAAAATGCAGGGGATTGAGTATCCCCAACAAAATATAATTTTTAAATTTGAACAACAAGATCTCTGTAAACAAGAGGCACTTAAGATCTTGTATCCCCAACCTACACCATACCTTTATATCATACAATATGTGATGCTGACAAAATTTGAAAAGTCAATTCAGAAAGGTTCCCGAGATAAGCTTCGGACAAATCTTCGGACAAATTTTCAATATAGACTCTAAGTAGGAGAAATCTACAAAGTGCTGTAACTTTGTTAAAAATTTATGAATCAATCTGAAAATAGGAGGTGCACAAGTACTTATAGTGACTAACATTCTGACAAAATTTGAAAAGTCAATTCAGAAAGGTTCCCGAGATAAGCTTCGGACAAANACGGACGGACATGGTGATTCCAGTATACCCCCCCAACTTCGTTGCGGGGGGTATAAAAAGTTTACGCTGGATGGACATTGGACGCAAAGTGATGGCATAAGCTCTATTAAGCCAGATGAGCATATATAGCTCTGCCTCAAAAGAGTCACGGCATAATGAAAACATAAGTAATCAAATTATTACAAAGTTCGTCACTTTATAGCACATGGTCTCAGTAATTAAACTAATTTTACTTATATGTTGTCCTTCTATGTTTCGTCTGCTTACAAGATTAGCTGATCCTAAAATGTACGGTTACTAGAATATTAAGATCTGAACTCGCACATCATCGTAGGAATGTCAGTTGTAGTTCAGAATGACCTAGTTGTGCTAACATGCCGACCTACCAGAGACGCATGAATATTCAAAGAGTTTACGTTGATTCAGAAACCTATTTTTACCTGGATGCTGATCTACCTCCGAGATGCACGCATTTGCAAAGTTATGGGACAACCATTTGCTTTCGGGGGGGGGGGGGCTTGGGCAATTTTGTAAATAAATAATTTAATCTTGGTGCTGGTGCAAATAAATATTCTTATCAAGGTTGTCCTAAAATAGATAATTTAATTTTGATTTGAAGAATTTTTTTTTTTGAAAATGCAAATAAATAAAATGTGTGACATTTGGCAAAAATAAATAATTTTTCGAAATTTTCGCGAAAATAAATAAATTTTCTCTAACACAGTTTTTCACTTTCATAATTCTTACACAAATAACACCATTGAGATAGGTATACATAAAAATTCCAAATTGCAACATTTTTTTTACAAATTAAATAAATCTTCTTTTTGTCATTTAAATCACTACCCAACATTCAGTTTTTTATAACTAGCACATTAACTCTACATTTTATGCAATGATATCTAAAAATTATGAAAAACATATAAAACTCAGATTTCTGTCAAGGGAGGTAATTTTAAGCACAGATTCAGAAATTTTGTTGATTTTTAACTTCTTTATTCTCAGTTTTGAAAAAATGCAACGGTTGATTTTTTTTCTAAAATTTTAGCCTATCTTACATTACCTACTTCCTTTCTATTCTCAGTTTTTGGTGAAAAATAAACGACCAATTTTTTGTACAAGAAGTGTTTAATACTGATAAAAATTGGGTAACATTGTCAGTCTATATGGTTCAAATCACCCATGTATTTCAGTTCAAACTATTTAACAATATCAGTAAAAAAGTGCGAATATCTGCTTCGGCCAATGCGCGACAACTTGATATAAAATCAATTTACCTGTGCAGTTTGTGCAAAACTCCAGATTTCAAAAATTAATCGCTCCCAAAAAGATAAATAAATATTCACGAAACTTGATAAATCAGTTACTGAATAATCTATCGGTTTGCTAGTATGTGGCGAATGGGGGGTTGACCAATATCAAGTAAAAGTGAAAAAAACACGGTTTTTCTTAAACGGCTCGAAACAAAGCCTATTCTGAATTAGTTCAGGTGAAAAGAGGGGATTCAGACACATAATGTTTTCAAGTTTAAGAGTACGGTGTCATGTTTTTATAAAGTCTTTTTTAAACTAAAATTAAACAGTTCTTATTGCAGAAAGTTGTCGAACATGAATCTCTATTGTGGTAGCTAAACTATTGAAATTTATTATTTTATTTCATGCAGTTGTTTATACAGAATTTTGCATTTGGGATAATTTTAATATATTAAACACAATTTCAATTTGAGCCTGTTTTATACACCCGAATCAAGTTCTGAACGCACCAAATAATTTCAGGAAACACACTATCTTTCATGGCCACTAGACACAAAACAGCACGGTTAAAAATTCTTGAAAATTGCTGAAAGTTTATATGAACATGTGTAGTTTGAATAATGCAGTATATATTGAAAAAAAATAAACGAGTGGATAATTTTAGGCATACCCAGGTCTACCCCCCTTAAACATGCTTATTTTGCCTGTATGCATGTACATGCAAAGGTCAAAAGAATCTACCCTTCTTATACTATAACTGAGATATATGCACATTAACTTGAATGAGAGTCGACCATGCGTAGAATTTATGTCACAGTGATTTAGTTTGACTGAATACTGATGCTTGCATGTGCAAGGCTAGATGATAGTGCCATGTAGAGTAATTAAATCGGACATAAAATTAAATGCAATTAAGGCAATCCACTTGAAGCGGATTACGGGAAATATAGGTCAAATAGGTCTTATTTTCTTAAGTAAGCCTACGGTGCATTTGTCGGCAACGTTTGATGATCCTACACAGTTACCAAGAAATATACTCAAAATGCAGACGTTGAAGCTGGGTACTCCAATAGCCTTCTATTACTTTGAGGCGAATTAAACCTAACCAAGTTAAACAATACATATTAAACTTTAAAAAATACATCAAAACTGCCAACAGGAAATGTGCTCATATCATATGTGTTCAAAGTTGTGCGGAAACCAGTACCCGAAACTTGACGGAGAGATGTTGGAGGATGGAGTCGAGCGGTCCATAGTATAACAATGAAGGGATATGGAGTAAATGCACTTGCTTTCATCACTGACGATGAAAATTTATGCCATGTATGTATATCATTGCAAGAGGCGGGGGCTTTGTTATAAAAACCAACGAATTCAACATTGCATCCATTTTAATAGCACATCAATTTAATTCACCTTCATAACATACATGCAAAATGTGGAGGAAATTTTCTGTTTAAATTCCTGCGTTTATGTTAATTTCAGTCATTATATTATACTGAATACTTCTATAAATTCCTCACCACAAACATATACTAAATCACCTGTTGTGTCCAGCCAAATATCTTTCGGATTTTTTATGTTCTCGAATCGTTCCAAGAGCAGTCTGCGTTTTTTACCGTCAGCCGATACAACATGCATTGCTCCTACACCCGCCCGGTCAACGACAAGTATGAACCCAGAGGGCAATACAGCAAGACACTCTGGAGATTTTATTGCGCCGTCTTTGAAACAAAATATGTCTTCGCCATTTAATGTAGAACATTTTATTTCGGAGTTTTTGGAATTATAAATCAGGTGGCCTCGATCCTTCGAAACTGCGATTGAATGTAATCCTGAGCATTTTGGATTAGCTTCAAAACACTTGGTTAAAACCATATTTTCCTTGCGAATATGTTCTGTTGATTTTACGGTTTGAATTGAATTTCCCACAGCAACATAAATATTGTCATCAAAGTTACACACTCCTCCAATGCTGTGGTGTTCGGGGTTGTCAAAACTGATTTTAACCGGCATTATTATCATTTTGTAAAGAATAAATGTTGTATATAGTTCCCTGTTGTAGCATGATATAAACAACTGTCTATTTTTCTTATTGAAGCACAAACGCTTGACGCATCCACCGAATGCAATTGAGTGTTTCAGAGACCCATATTCTTTCAAAACAACGTGTAGCTTCTTATCATCGCCATAATCTCCAACGACAAAAGATTCTCCGTCAAGGCACACACCACAATACAGAGATGCCCCAGGAACATGGTAACTTCGAACCTTCCTCACATTAAGTTCTTCAAATTGTGGCTCAAACCCGCCAAGTATTGATAATTCTGTCAACTGCTCAGCCAACCCCACTTCAGAAATGACCATTTCCCCGACTTGTTCAATTGTTTCGAGTTGTTGAAAAAAATTGTTCTTTTCAAACTTTACAGAGAGAGAAGCATCATTTTTGCACTTATTTACGAGCTCCGTGATATTGAATTTAAGCTGATTCTTTGTTTTTTCAGAGTGAATGAAAAATTGAGCTTTAGTGCCAGAATTTTTAACACTTTCAGTTACTTTTGTCCAGTGATTAATATTTCGCAACAACTGCTGAAACTGACGAATTCGAACGTCTAATTTGGTATTTTTTTCGTCTTGAAACATGTGTAATTGTTTGATAAATATGTCAAATAACTCGTCAATCTTATTTTTTAATGCTTTGGTAAATTTGGTCACGTTCTCTTTAGTATTTTCAACTGAGGAGTTAAAATCCCAAATTTCTCTTTCTTTCGACTCCAGCAACTTACTTGTAGCATTTTTCATATCGGCCAGTGTCGTGCTTAATTTTGCGTCGGTTTGCTCGAATTCCTCTTCAATCGCTTTGACAAGTTTACAACCACTGTGGTTTGCAGTCAAACATAACAGACAACATAGCTCTTTGTGCTCGCTACAGTACGCCTCAATATTTTTCATGGGATGCTTTATACATTTTTCGGTAATAACGTGTAAATTTACCCCCATCAAATTTTGACCGATGTCCTCAATCGGAAATAAAATGTGACCGCGAGACAATTTAACACGATTGTGCATTTCTTTACATTTACCACAAAGGGCTTCCTCGCATTCTTTGCACCAAACTTTTGCCTCTGATGGCTCACCGTATCTTTTGCATGCGTGACATTCTTGTTTTTTATCCTCCTTTTGCATTTCAATTAACATCGCCATTGACTCATTATTTTGAAGTCCTGATGCCCATTCAGTTATTGTCATGTGTTTAATATTTGGTGTTACAACTATCCTGCAAATAGGACATTTAAAATCAGACATTGTACTTTCACTTTGGCGCTCCATAGATAAAATACATTCATGAATACATTGCTCACAAAATGTGTGAAAGCATGGCAGTATTTTAGGTGTGATATAAATTTCGGAACAAATTGGACATATAAGTAAGTCGGTATCGTCACCTGTAGATGCTTTAGCCAGTGCCATTTCTTAGTCTTTTCAATACCACGTGACTTGTATTGTTTTGTAAAACTATGGAAAGCCGTTTTGATCTAAATATTATAAGAATATACGTCTGTTTCGAAGTAGGTTTTACAAAGAAAATCCTGATACTGACCCTAAGGTCAAAGATGACACTCATCGTCACATGATCTACTAAATATATTTCTCGACTGTGTCCTTTAGCTCTGAGTGATATCTCGCTGACAAGTCGGCGCATCTTATAAGTTGGCGCACATGAAGAAAACGATTTCCGTTTATAATCTAAACATTGGAACAGAAGAATTTCTGTACGAAATAAAAGCCAGATGACGAATAAATCTATTTTCAGTGTTCCCTGGAAATGTAAAAGACGGTGCGATGGCGTTGTTCATATAATTTGTTGTTAGAGGTTAACCGTAACCGTTTAAGTTCATTATTTTTGTTGAAAGTATTTTTGTTTTAATATTGAACATTCCCGCCTTCCACTGAAAACCCACTGAATAGTGTAAATAACTTTTTGTATTGCGTTCCTAGTGTATTCAGATTCACACCCTGCGCCGACTTACAAGACATTTAAACATGACGCTATAAAAAGGTAGTACCCCGGGGGGGGGGGGGGGGGT
>MJUU01001336.1:0-28648 GCA_002080025.1 Modiolus philippinarum
ATGTCTCACGAAATTATCCATTGGACAGGTATAGTATGAAGAGTTGTCCCATACTTCAGACAACTATATAAAACTATAACTTTGTGTGGCGGCATTCCTTGTCGAAAGACATTGAATCCTCTCTGCTATACACACAGCTGATCTGCACGAGCACATATACATCATGTACTACGTTACAACCCTAGATTAAACCTACGAGGAGGTATCACCCGGTTACCGAAAGCTATATTTTTATATAGCCTAGGTAGCCGCGTGGTCTAGGGCGCTGGACGTAGTGCAGGCGGTGTTGCCATAGATGTCACAACAGTGATGGTTCGAATCCCGGAGAGGGAACTACCAATGTGCAGATCTAACAATGTTGGGCTGATTTTCAGATGTATATATAAATAATTCATCAAGCCCAGTATAATGTCTCACGATATTATCCATTGGACAGGTATAGTATGAAGAGTTGTCACATACTTCAGACAACTATATAAAAATTATAACTTTGTGTGGCGGCATTCCTTGTCGAAAGACATTGAATCCTCTCTGCTATACACACAGCTGATTTGCACGAGCACTTATACATCATGTACTACGTTAACACCCTAGATTAAACCTACGAGGAGGTATTACCCGGTTACCGAAAGCTATATTTTTATATAGCCTAGGTAGCCGCGTGGTCTAGGGCGCTGGACGTAGTGCAGGCGGTGTTGCCATAGATATCACAACAGTGATGGTTCGAATCCCGGAGAGGGAATTACCAATGTGCAGATCTAACAATGTTGGATATATATATATATATATAACGTATAAAAACAGCGACAAACTTGGAAATCTTATTTAATCCTCAGGATAAGCATGTAAATATGCTTATACAGGTCTTGAAAAATAAATTATATGCGTCTGAAGTCAAAGCCCAACTGAGTTAAAGTCTTAGGATGTGATATTATCGAGAACGTCTTTCCAATGTAGAATTTGACAACTACAATTTGAGTGACACGCAACACTTCATTTGAATTTCACTGTTGCATATACGGCCCTATTTCGATGAATTTACATCTCGTCAGTGCAACTCGGATCTAAAAATTGGAAAACCGCTGCCGAAAAACCACTTCCTCGGAAGGGTGTAGAAGCCTGGAGATTGGCTGGTAAATTTCCTCTCCCTACCCATTTATCCCCGTGATTGATGGATCTCGCTGGAGCAGACGGGAAGGAAAAAAAATCCAAAGTTCTACTCTACTCTACTCTACTCTACTCTACTCTACGATACGATACGATACGATACGAAATGAAATGAAATGAAATGAAATAAATAACTAGTGAGAATACATGAACCAAAACAAAAACTGAGAAGTCCTTGTGTGTCATCCAAAAGATGGACAGGATGAGTTGACGTTTTTTTGTCAATCGATAATTCCCAAAACTCAGCTAAAAGGTGGAATAAGCTCCAAGGATCTTCTTGATGAAGAAAATACTAGTCGTGTAGAAAATTCATATATAACGTCTAAAAACAGCGACAAACTTGGAAATCTTAATTAGTTGGGCTTTGACTTCAGACGCATATAAGAAAAGCAACAATCTTGGAAATCTTATATTTTCCTCAGGATAACCGTCCATTGGTTATACGGGTCTTCAAAAACAATTTATATGCTCCTAAAGTCAAAGACTAACTTAGTTAGAGTTTAAGGATATAATATTATCGAGATCATTTTTTCACTGAGGAATTCGACCATTACGATTTGAGTGACACGCAAAACTGCATTTCAATTTTAATGTTGCAGATAAGGCCCCATTTCGATAATTAACATCTCGTCAGTGCAACTTGAATATTAAGATTGGTTACTCCCTCGCAGGGTGTACAAGACTGAATATTGGTAGGAAATTTCCAAAATATATTGACTGACTGTCGTCTGTCGTCTTTCACAAAACATGCTGATCCAACATCTTTGAAATTTTTCAAGATTGTTGATTGGAAAGCGTAGAAATGCATATTTGTGCTTCCAGGATGCTAGGCCCGTTTGCACATATCTATTGCCTTTTTGTACCCACAGGTTAGATAAATCTAGCTGGAGAGCGGTACATTTCTTACATCTTTGATCATTCAGGTCAGTTAGGAAAAAATCACAGTGCTGTTGACCACCATGCCGTGTTTTTTTTTTTTCTTTTTTTTTGTCAGAAAACTGGAACTTGTTTCCAAGAGATATGACACTTTTGACATAAAATTTGGTCGATTACAATTTGCAGCCGCCATTTTTTCAAATTATGAATCCAACAGGGACCAACTTCAATAGATTGTTGAACACAACGGTGATTGTGAATATTATTTTGTATGAATGCTTGACTCTCTTTTTACAGAGTTATGACCCTTTATGATCATGTATACCATCCGAAAAATCCAGGTATCAGAACGATGACAATGCCGGAGGGGCGGCTGTCAAATGGGTAGATCATTTGCAATCACCTGCAGTTTTTGAAATAAAAATTTTTCATTTTGCAGATCTTTTGCAGATCATTTTTTAAACACCTTTGAGTTTCTGGTCTTCCAAACGTTTTATCTGCAATGAAGAGACATTAGTTGTCGAAATGCGCATATGCAGAAAGTAAATTCACAGTAACTTCGGTATTTAGATATTTGCACACATTTCAGACAGGTTCATGTTATTTTAATTTTGATTTTTTTTTATGTATGCCAAAATTACCGGTGGTTGAACTTAGTCAATTTACGTCAAATAGCTGTCAACATGGTATCCAATTTGTCCGGAGATAATCTCTATAGCAGTCTTCACGATGGAATAAATTGTACACATATTAGAGGTGTGCATATGCCTTTAATTTTGAATTTTGATTATTTATCATCAAATTACCACTAGATGGAATAAGTCATTTTAAATCAGATATCAGTTTATAGTGTACCCCATTTGTAGAAAGTAGCTTCAGTTTTTGATAAAGAGGGGTTTTTCTAGATTATTTGCAAATATATCAGGGATGGGCAGGTAACTTTGATCGTTGATGTTATTACTAGTTGAACTTACGTCAAATATCTACCATTTGTCCGGAGCAAATCTTCTGCAGTCGTCAAGATGGAAAGTTTATATTTTGCGGATGATTATCAGAGCTGTGCAAGTAAGTTTAAATACATGTACTTTACTTCCTTCTATAATTTAAGACTGGAGTTTGCCTTTCCTGCAGTATTGATTCAGTTAAAAAAAAACCGATTCGAGGGATTTATGCTCTCTATACATTTCAGTTATAGTGAACTTATTCTTGAGAGAATATCTCATACGGGTACTCTATTATTTTCTCAAATTTTGGTACTTTATTTTTATCATTTCAAAATGTTATTTGGACCATTTTGTTCATAATGCCCAAATCTCAGTATTTCATTATGCCAAATTTCCTTGCGACTAAGTGGTGAATTATATGTTGTGATTGTCTTCTACGAGTTAATTTGTCGTCGGGCAACGGATGGCAGCGGTTGAAAGAACACTTAATTTATCAGTTTATTTTATGTTTGTTGACGATTCCACGCCCAATAAAATGCGGCATTCGACCTTAAGCAATGAACTCAACGTAAACCGCTGATAAGGACAGACTTAAACGTTCTATGGGGATAAGGGGGTTAACTGGTATTATTGTATAATTGGGTAAAATTGATTCTCTGTTATCTGTAATTTTTATGTCCGATTCCCTGTTATTTGTTATTTGTAGAATCAGTTTGCTATTATCAAGATTATTCCAATTCCCTGTTATCTGTTATTGGAAAAAAAAATCAGGTCGCTGTTATGCTGTTATTGAAACCCCCTCCCCCTACTATGAGGTATGGGCGTAACTCATTGTTGAGGGCCATATGGTTACTTCGAGAAAAAGAACAACAATAATAGTGTTTTGTTTTTTGGTTTCTGCATGTATTTATAGAGACTTTGTCTCGGGTGCATTTACTTCACTTTTTCTCATGTGCATTTACTTCATATCCTTTAATTGCTTCATGTAAGATATTTTGCTGATTAATGTTCCTGTAAACACAAAAGGAGCACATACTATATAATCTGACAATTTTCATCTTTATGATTTTGAGAAGCTCATAGCAAACTACCAATGAGGTCCACTTTTTTCCAGGTTCGATTTTTGTTATTTAAAAGGATTACATTGTCGAGCTTGGTTATTAATCTACCCTACCTCTTATATATATTTTTGTACAAATGTCCAAAACCAATACTAAGACAATTTATGTCTCTTCAGTGCAGATCAAATCAAAACATTTGGAAATCCATAAGCCGAAATATGTGTAAAAGCTGATAGAGGACAGATTACCAACAGGATCTAAAAAGGAAAACCAAAATCAACTAAAGACAGAGCTATGCAGGAGGGAGATACTCCCTCGGTTTGAACAAAATTTTCTTATATTCAGATATTGCAAGTTTTCTGGTAATAAATGACAAAATACCGAAATTATTGCGAATTTGTAAAACATTTAAAACACGCCAGGTATTTAATTGATCAGTGTTTTTGTTAGGTCTGGCATACTTTTGATACACATTAAACGAAGTTCCTAAATATCAATTGTATTATTTAAATAAAATTAATAAGATGTTAAACAACATTGCTTTTTTGTGTTTGAGAGGGACAATCAGTGTGTAAGGTATAAAACGTACTTTAATATAACATATATTTTTTGAATACCTTTCAGATACAATTTTCCATTTGTGCACCAAGTTGCCCTCCAAGATATTTGTACATTCTTCTTGTAAGACCAAGCAGCAGGTTTCAAACTGTAAACACTTTGTCTCTACTGTGTCACCTACTGTTTCTATGAACTGTGTTATCACATCCTCTGACATCGCTCTGAAACATCTTTGAACTTTCGTATATATCTGTATTCCTGAAGGAAGAACTGCAAGCGTCGATTTTTGTGATTTTGTTCGCTTTGACCTCGTGCTTTGATCTGGACTTTTAATGCCCCCTTTCCTCTGACTTTCCCCCTTTTTAATTAAACAATAAAGGCGTACAATGTTTCTCACATTTTCTTCTTCAAAGTGTTCCAAAAATATTTCCTGGAACCTTTTAACGATGGTCCGCTTGGAAAAATTTACGAAATATAATGCATTTAAATGAAAATATTTCAATTTCCTTTTACAATTATTCATTGCACTGTAACTCAACATCATTGGTCTTTTTATACTCTTTTTTCTATTAGTATATCCAGTTTTTGAAATATTTTCTGCAACAGAATATATAAAACGCTTTCGATATTTTGCTAAAAGCAAATATTCATCGCGTAATTTAGTGATTTTATCCTTAACTGCTTGAAAGACTTTAATGAAGGAAGTATTTAAGCAGTGACCGATCCGTACCAGGATTTGGTCGTCATCATGAAAGAAAAGGTTGGTGAAGGTCACGTTTTTGCAAACATTCACTTTAAGTTTGGCCTGGATTTCCTTGCCTAAAACCTCAAGATCATTTGCGTCGTATTTCCCGGAACCTCCATTCCTTTTCAGAACATACACAACGTCTCCAAGCGCTGCAAGTCGATTTCCATGTAATTCTAACAAAAGTAGGTCCTGAAATTAATATATGTCATGTTGAATTTTACATTAAAATGAATGATACCATATTATGAATCTGTTAATAGGGAAATTGTTAGTTTAAAAAATACATAAGGTGTTATGTGTGCATAGATGCCAAAATTTAATCACCGAAATTATTTGAAAATTAGTCGTATGAAACCTTACAAAACATTTTTGTTTTACTAAATTATTAAACCGTCCAATTTTACTTACATTTTGACTAAGGTGACATTCACCATGTTTTTTGGTAGCAGATAGAAACACAACAACGGCAGATGGCCACCCTATTGGTTTGTAGAGTGAAGATGTATGATCTAGAGATATTTGCTCTACTTTCTCCTTTCCCTTAAAGATCGTACTTTGTATGAAATTCAAATCAATTTGGCCCGGGTATCGTATAACAAATACATGTGGTTTCTGCAAGAAATTATTTAATGTGCATGGATCCAATATTTGTAAAACCGTCAAAGAATGACATTCTTCTATAGTCTGTTTCAGAAACTGTTGTGACAACCATAGCGAGGTGAAAACTTCAGGTTCAATCTCGACAACATCTACTGTATTCATTGCAGTCGTCTAAAATAAAAAAGACCTCTATTTAATAAGACGTCTATTAAAAAGTGTAATGTAATTTTAAACGTCAAAAAATAAAATTAATGTTTTCGGTTTTTGTGACAAATTCCTATTTATAATAATCAAATTGATTGATTTGACATTTGCATCCAGTGAGCAAAATTTCAAGTATATTAGGACGAGTAGGAGTGAAACAATTTAAATTATACACATGAAAAAGAATAATAGGATTGGTATGAAAACCGGAGTTTTGATTGCAACTGGAAAGAAGGAAAAGATAAGGACAGAGAATATTTTCTTCTGGACGAACCGAAGTGAGTCAAACCTTTAAACGAGAAATATAGAAGAAATATTTTTACTGCAAGGAACGTGGCGTTAAACTAGATTGTTTCGCTACAATGGATTGGTGCCACATTTGCTGTATAATGATCTTACTACCTCGCATAGACAGAGTATTTCGCTATTCACCACGTGCGAATGGGCCTAAATATCACTATCCTAATTTGTTAGTGATTATTTATAAACCAAATTTGTATCTATGATTTATCAAATTTATGGGAATAAGTTCACTGAGAAAGAAACAACATAATATATGGATAAACACGTGATTCAAAATCAAGCAAGAAGACATTTGACCAATATTCGATATAGTTCCGTTTTTACAACAAAGCTATTGTTATTTCAGGCCTCCAAGTTTAGTTACCGGTCACTTTTTCAGCAAAAGTGCAGTTAGTTAATGCCAATTTCTTCAACGATTGCACACGTAATTTTGAATCGTTATGCATATCATTTTTAGTCTCAAAAATGCTTGGAGATTGGTAAGCCCAAACAATGCAGTCTAACGCTTAATGGTACCTCCTATAGTGATTGCCGAGAACCTTACGCCTTACGCTATAACACAATACAAAATATTTATTACTTGGTAGTATTGGTAGCTTGAAAATTGCCTTTGGAAAAAGGTTTTAATTTTTTTTTTTTTTTGATGTCGAATTCTGGTAATATGCCTCTGGTTTTTGAACGAATGTCTGTCGATTTTAACCATTACAACCGAAACCACATAAAATGTACTACCTTATCATTTATATACCCTAACGTTTGGTACTTTTTATAAAATTAATACACCTTACCATTTGTACCATTCTTAATTTTTTTCAAATATGCATATTAGTTTTAGCTGTATTTCAATTTACTCATTTCAGGGAATTACCATAAAGACACATATTTACTGTAGAAATTTAAACGGTACTTCACCATTCATTGAAGACCTTATGGTGGCTTTGAGTTGTTATTACTCCCCTTTGGGTCGTTGTCTCTTTGACACATTCCTAGTTTCCCTTCTTTTTTCTACTATACTTAAAAATTGCAATAAATTATATACAATTATGGTCTTTTGTAGAGGTCGATATTAGTTTTGATAGACCTAAAATCAATATTGACCGACGCCGGGGGCAGGTATCTTCACTCGATTCTGCAAATCCCCTAATCATACTTCATTAAATTTGTTGCTACGCGTCAACATTTTTTTGGACAAATTTCAGCAGCATATAATCACATAAATCAGTAAATCCATTTTTTTTAGTTTTTCTAGCGAAAAAGACACATGATGAAATAAAATAAAAGCAATAAGTACACCCGTCTTGGATCACTCGGTCTGACTTTCCATGCATGCCATGACAAATTATAAATAAGCTTCCGAAACAAAGATGAAAAATGCAGAACTACTAAAACACAATACCCCGATGTAAATCGCGTTTTCTTACTTTCGATCACCTTCTGGGTATTTTATGTAAATAGTAGTCTGCTTTCAAAATGCTTCTTATGTCAGCAGAGAAAAACAGACGTCCCAACGCCATTTTGTTTATCTTTGAAAGATTTGGTTCAACGAACATACTTATAATACGGCATTTCTGATTGGCGGAAGTCGTGTGACTTTAGGATCAGTGACGTCATCGGTCAATATCGTTTTTAATCAAACAATATCAAAATTGATGGAATATCATGTGACATGTTTTAAACAAATGAAATTATTTAAATAAAATCATTATGTAATAAAGTATAATATTCAATAAATAATTATTACTGTGGTACAAGTGAGAAACCATATATTTAAAACAAAAGAGGTACACTGTATCTTTATTGAAACTGAGAGTCATCTGCTTCCACATTCGTACACAATAAAATCTTTGACGCCTCCGGCGTCTCGGACTTCTAGTTTTTGACACTTTCTTTTGTTTAAAATGTATGGTATTTTATACGGAGAAAACCAGTTTGATTTGGAAACATTTTGACATTTTCAGGTGCAGGCACGTGAAAGTTATATCACATTTATTTGAAACTGTATAAATTATATTATTAATATAATGCATGTACTTCCTTTTTTTCTTTTTTCCTTTTTTAATTAAAAAGTTAACTTGATTCAAGTTTGGATTTGTACCATTTTCAACATGTATTGTAAAAGAGCTGAACTCTGAACAGAATGTGTCCCTTTTATTGAGGCTAGAATATCTAAATAATATTCTAGCAACTTTCACATAAAAGAACAGCAATTCTTTTTAGAAAATCTTAACAATATCTAAGCAACTTTTACTAAAAATAACCGTAGTTCTACTTAGAATATTCTAACAATATCCTAGGAATTTTCTCTGAAAAGAATATCAGTCCTATTGACATTTAATTGTTTGAAAAAATTATAAGATGGTGCTTTTTTACTCGCATCAGAAGAGAATAAGAGTTAATTGCCATTAACTCAAAACAGAATTTGCAATCATTTTATGGAATATCATCAAAAATAGTTCCTATGAATAGGACAATGTCATGAAATCTTTGAATGCAAAATGCTTCAACCACAAGCAAAATCGAATGCCTCGGCAATATTTCAGTTTACAACTGACGAGTGCTTTCTAGATTCTAGGTTGCAATAAGGCTGTTTTCCGGCCAATCTTGAATTTTGATATAATATGTTCTAATATGTGTAGATTAAATTTGTAAATAAAACATCAAATCGCGCATGTGCAAGTCACTCGATCACGCGATTTTCCTAGGACTTTTGTTAAAAGAATAAATATAGTATGAAAAGAAAAAAGATTGGCACGGTGCCAAAACAACAATTAACATCTTTTTGATATTAAAACAATGTGCATATGGTGCTATTCAATCCATGATATCATTCCTTTTATAAACAATTTCTTTTTTGAAAGGATATAATAAAGTTAAAAACAGATAACTCTATTTGAGAAAAATATACAATAAAACTTAATTTTCCGAGGTAAATGGAGTATTTTAAAATCTTATTTCCTCATATTTTCTTGATATTAGTATGAATTTGTGCTTGTCCAACATATTTTTTTAGATGATAGTACATATTTTCGTACATATTAATATAAATTTGAAACATAATATCACGTTTGTTGGCCTGAATAAATATATTTTGTCGACTTAGGAATTAGTTTTTAGGTATGATTTAGTTTTTATTCAAATATTAAGATTTTTTCTTCATTTTCAAATTTTAGCCAAGAATACAAACACTGAGACATTGCTAATTGCAATGCGAAAATTATGCGCTTCAATTGGTATAATTAGGAATATGTGTTCACATGTTTTATTATAAATTATACCAATTATGCAAACACAGCCTTCAACACATTGCAGCTCGCAGTTTTTAGCATGGCTTGATAATGAGCCCGCAGTGTGATATGCCTTCTGCACACATACCAGCTGCAAGATTTTTAGAAAGGCATTTAACTAATAAGAACTCTTTGTTTTTTCTGTTTTCATGGAAGAAGACACTCATTTCAGTTTAATATTAAGAAAAGAATCAACTTTGAACAATTATGGAATCCCTTTCTAACACAAATACATATCGCAGAACAAGTTTTGCATTTTGCTGCAATCAATTCAAACATATCCTCTGGTATGGAATATCATTATATTTTCATTGTGAGCGCTTTTCCTACTTACTTTGAAGCTTACCAAGAACATCTTAGAAGTAAACAAAGGCCTTTAAAACTAAAGATACATGTATCTGTATATTTTAACTCCAGGTGATTGTTAGATGCCTTTATTAAACATTATCTCTGTCCAAGTGTTAGCTGTATAGAAAAGTTATAGGCGCTCCTGTAACATATCGAGAACGAACCCTTTTTCTAATTAGACCAATTATGCTATAGGACAGTAACAATATTTAAGGTATAACATACAGGTAACATAGGAAATAAACACAAGTTAAAAACACAAAGAATCAACATCAATTTGATTAACAAAACAGATAACATAATAGATTATCATACATTCACTGAATTTTCACTTTTTCCACGATTTTTATAGGCCTTGCATGCGGAACAAGCTTGGCATTTTGCATGCACAATTTATATTAAATAAGTAATCTCATATATAATTATTAGCGTGGCTCCGAACGCAAGGCAGGGTTAAAAAAACTCAGTTCGAATATACACTATACCGATTATTTTCCATAGGCTCAATGTTAATTGTCATGAAGAGGTGTATTATAAATGAGCTTATTTCAATAGAAGAACGTAATATTTTCAAAAAATTCACAATTTTCAAAAATTGTCTCTTTGACAAGTTCCCGTTTCCCTTCTCCTTTTCTACATATGGTCAAAAATTTCAAATGTTCAAGTGTTGAAGATTATGTTCTACTAAAATCATTTTATGTCAAATCGGTGGGCCGATTTTGCTCCTTAATGCAACCCATCCTTTACAGTAACAATGAACATATTGTCCATGGCCACTATTATAAACATAATGCCCATCGATGAGAGTAATTTAATCGGTTAGGTTAACGGGAGATGTAAACCTTTCACCCAAGAAAACGACGAGTGTGATAATTTTAAATCGACCTTTAAACTTCAGGTAGCGGCATTTTTAAGCTATTATTGTAAAGGGAAATGATGTTAATTTTGGAAATGATGTGTCCGTTTTGAATGAGATAAATCCACGAGTGTGGTTAGTGGGTGCTCGTAAGATGTAACAACAGTCCAGTCGGCAAGTTTTTTTTCTAATATTAAGTTCAAATCCATAAAATTATAAGCAATCATAATTGTTATCTTTTCATTGTAAAAATTCAGGTGTTTTATTCTCGATATTACTCGCATGAAACGTTGATTACTGTTTTATTTGCGTTGATGATGTTACGCTTCTTTATTCTGCATTAAAGCGAGGGTGTTGCGCTTTTATATGCACTTTTATATTATCACGTCATTAGCGTGATGGTCCATTCTTATTTTAGAAATGACAATTAATTAATGCAAACATTATTGGGGATTGTGATCTGTTAAAACAAAAATAGGATGTACTGCGAATTAAGAGAAACACCAAAATGTTGAAAGAGTGACAATAATGCACAACACTATTTTTCTGTAGTTGATTTTTTTTTAATACTATATGCAGAATGTCGGAGATTCAGATGAATAATTATCTTCTTTTCAAACACAACGACGGCAGTAGAATACCGAATGAACAAAGAAAAAAGATTACATAAATCAACGTCCAGAAACGAGGCAAAACAAGAACACCAGAACATTGAAGGCCAAAGACACTACACACAAACACTACATTCAAAACAAAAGCACTTACAGAGCGAACTCTAAAAAATATATCGTGACATCAGGGTTCCGAAGGGGTAAGCTTGTCCTGCCCTGCATACAAAACCCACTACACAGTCAGTGAGGCATGATCTGTTTTGTATTTGACCGGTTAATGTCATTTTCTAACCCGTAGATAAAGCCAGTTAAAATCCATGTTGCGTTTTACTTCTCTAACCCTCAAACAGTGCAAAGGTAAAAACTTGCAAACCTTCTATAAAAATATCTCTATTATTCACACAAAACTAAAATTCAACAGTATAATATACAAGACAACACATTAAAATTAAGAGGTTACGGTGTGAATACCCATAAACACCAAGGGTGACATCAGGTGTTCAGGAAAGGTAAGCATGTCCTGCCCTGTAAACAACACCTGCAACACTGTCAGAAGGTCAATCTAAAGTCAGAATCGGTAATGTAAAATCCGGGAAGACGTGAATACTAGCTTAAAATGACTGTTTTCATTTGAACACCGACATTTCATATTTATTTATATTTCTCAAGGGACAAAATTAACAACGACATATTACTGACTCAGCATTTTTTATGACAGTACTTATGTTCTTTCCACAAAGTCATAGTATAAATTACAAGCTCTACAGTATCGAATTAACTGTGAAATATACGCCCTATACCTGAAGGGGGGGGGAGTATATTGATGCCAAGAAAGGGAATGTTCACAGTGGGGAAGTTAATATCATCACGTTTGTCGTATAACTTACATTTCAGACGTCTATGTTCATCAATGTATAGCAAAAGGTCAAGTTATGAAGAAGAATTGGGTATATCGGTTGTCTCTTTAATTTCAAGTTCACTGGGGTAGATCGAATGTAAATATTCTTTAAAATTTTGATTGTTAAGGAATGTTCATCGTTTATATATCTGGAACTGAAATTAAATGATGGGGCTAGCTATTTGTTTCTGTTGTATGAGCCCTTGTAAAAACTTTTCTTCATATGAACAAAGGAAAAGATCAGCTAAAAGTGGCGCACAATTTGTTTCCATAGGAATCCCTATTCTTTGTTTAGAAACGCGGCCTCCAAATTCAACAAAAATGTTGTCGATCTAAGTTCAAACAACTTTATTATGCCATTTTCATTGTATTTCTTGCTTGTCTCAGTATAGTTCTTAACAAAATATGTTTCATTTTTTTCTTATTACCAAAAAGTAATACTTCCGTTCGACGTTTTTGGTTCACAAAGATGGTTGTATCAGATCGAAAATTACTATTTGTATAACCGGCGGAAAAATCAAACGTTTGAACGCTATTGCAGCATACAAGACTGTTTTAGGAGAGCTGTTCAAGGAGATCATTGGAATTGGAACATCTGATTCACGCCAGTCTTTTCGATGTAGCTTTTGAGACTATCTGCAGTCAATAAAGTGTTAAGGAGTTGAGACAGGGGCTTTGTGGTGCATCTGGTAGATTCTGCCATGAATCTCTATTTTTAGGAATTCTTGTGAAGCTTGAGTAGCTAGTAAATGTAAAGGATTTAAGCCACTTGAAAGACAAACAAGGCCTTTGATTAAATATTTATTAGACCACCACTGACCTACATGTATACACTGACCAAATCGGTCAATCATTTTTCATTTCTCTTAAATACCTCGGAGCCAGAAATCGCGGGTAATTGAGATGTCATAGTACCACACCTTTCATTTCGAAGAAAGCTAATTTCATGTATGTTTTGCACAAACTCTCAAAACAAGGGCTATCAAGAGCCTGTATCGCTCACTTCGAACATCCATAGCCATTACATTAAGTCAAATAAATTTTTTTGTTAAAGGGTCTTAATTTAAAAAAAACAAAACCTTTAATTGTTATATGGTTCAACATTAAACTATTTTCCCTACTGCTTGCAATCTTGATCAGCACCTCATTAGTAACATTCATCCCATTTTTATCATATTCAACGGCTCTCTAGGAGAAAATCTTTGTACTAATTACAATGGCGTCAGATGTTAAACTTAGTTTTATGATTGCAGATCGGCACCGTAGTAACAACACTTGGTCAGCAACTCACAAGTAGCATGCAAGCTATGTTAAAATTCATGCTGTGGTTTTCTAGTAGAAGATCTTCGTATGCTTTTCGCATAGGACCCAAACTAAGAAAACTAAGTTCACCGCTGTCAGCCATCATGGATGGGAGATCGACACCAATGTAATAACACTTGGTCAGGACCTCACAAATATCATTCAAGTCATGTTTAATTTAACTCCATTCAGAGCTTCGCTAGAAGAAGTTCTTTTAATGCATATCCTCCAGGTCCAATTGGTCAGTACCTCAGAAGTATCATTCATACTATGCTTACTTTAAATCAATTCAGCGTTTTCTCCAGAGAAAGATCTTTGTTTGCAATCTACCGAGGAACTGCACAAGAAAAACACTAATAAAAGACAAAAGACAAACGTAAACAACGATAGAAAGTCAGGACAACGGGACTTGGTACCGGCACTAGCAAAAGCCAGCGGAATTGTGAACCGGTTTAAGGGTACCAAAACCTCTCCTTTCCATTTCCCTATAGTATAATATATGTGCAAATAAACCCGACAGTACATGAAGACTACTAACTCCACAACCACAATCTTGGGAGGGAAAGAGAGAGGTAAAACGTAATTTTCAAAGATGTGTCAATGAGTTCTCGCCGCTAAACTGTCCGGCAGGTAATGGAGCTAAGTCGCGCCACAGAAGAAAAATCAAATTTAAAACTTCCCGAAAGATTTATTAAGTATCATCATGTCTTTCAGTTGACATCGGCAATATGAGTGAGGGTCATTATTGGTGTAACATCCTCAAGTCACCGGATCCCAAAGCTAAATTTAGGAATATATGCAGAATATCCTGTTGATATCCCCTACTACGTAAAGAATGTAAGTTACGTCCAAGTTTTCTGGATATTTATTTTTTCTTGCATTCTTAAAATCATTTCTGTAACAACGATCGTCAGAAATACCCTTAGCAATAAGTTGCTTGCGAGTGATACAATATTTTGATATCACACGTTCCATAAAACTTTCTAAATGTATTTTATTTTATGATATATAACAACTGAGAGGAGCACAATTTGTACCCATTTCCAATGACCTGTTGATAAACAATGTTGCAAAACGAACAACTATTTTGTCAAGCAAAATATATATTTTAAATATAAACATATATTGTGTAATGGCGACAAATTAACGCAAATAAACAAAATAAAAATGGAATGGTAGGCCACAATTAAAAAATAAAATTAAACAAAATATACAAACTAAAAAACAGCTAAAATATCAAAAATGAATTGAAAGAAAAGTGTGCCCAACGTTTCGGCCAGTATGGCCTTTCTCTAGAGGCAACCGGGACGGAAAAAAGGAAAAAGGTGTGGAGGATAAAAGAGAAAACTACTAATTAACGTAGTAACAAGAATCACCTGAAAAAATCATGCTTAATCTTGAACTTAATCCAAAAAAAAAATAATAATAAAACTACCTACTCTTTATACAACCCTGCCACACAATAAACTTAAAACAGTAATTGCAGATTTAATTCATCAATGTTTCTTCACTAAAATGGAGAACGCAGATACACCTATTTAGTTATAGAGAATGACAAGACATATCTTGTTAAGAACTACACTGATTCAAACAAGAAGTACACCGAGACTGACATGATCAAAATGTTAGAAATTTTGATCGACAATATTTTTGTGGAATTCGGAGGTCGTGTTTTCCAACAGACAATAGGGAACTAACTGTGGGCCGCTTTTAGCTGACCATTTCCTTTACTGGTACGAGGCCAAGTTTTTACAAGGGCTTAAACAAAGAAAACAAAAACATTTAGCCCAGTCCTTTAATTTCAGCTTCCGCTATTTAGACGATGTACTTTCTTTCAATAATCCTTAATTTAAGGAGTATTTACATCAGATCTATCCCAATGAGGTTGAAATTAAAGAAACAACTGAAACAGCTACTTCAGCTTCATACCTAGATTTTTTATTGTATATTGACGAAGATGGACGTTTGAAATCTAAACTGTATGACAAGCGTGATGATTTTAATTTCCCAACTGTGAACTTTCCCTTTCTTAGCAGCAATATACCTACCTCTCCAGCCTATGGAGTGTACATTTCAAGGTTGATTCGTTACTGTCGAGCGTGTAGTTTGTACAGTGATTTTTTTAACAGAGCAAAAACACTGTCCCTAAAGCTGCTTATTTAGGAATTTATTCAACCTTTGTTAATTTCATCCCTTAAAGAATTGTATGGCCGTTACCATAACATCATTGAAAGATATTACGTCTCAATATCCCAAATGAAAGTGGACATTTTCAGCTAGATTCACGTATTCCCATATTTGACTACCGACTTTGACATTTTCCTGGATTGACTCACACTGTGACAGATGCTGTTAACAGAGAAGGACATGCTTACCCTTCCGGAGCACATGATGTCACTATCAGTTTCACCGGAGTTCACACTGTTAGTGCCTTTGTTTTGAATGTTGTGATATCTATTTCTGTGCTTTGTATCTGTCTAAGGTCATTGTTTTCTGTGTCCAACGTCATTGTTTTCTGTGTTTTCGTTTTGTCCATGTGTTTGGACATCGATTTTTGTATATTCCACTCTTGTTTTCCTTCGGTATTCAACTGCCATTATTTCTGTTTATGTTCGACAAAGCGATCACACAATCTACGACAAGTCTCGCCCACATAGATCATCTGGCATCGTTTTCAACCAACAGCATACACTACGTTTTCAGTAGTGCAGGTGAAACCATTGTTTGAAGATGTTTAGCCGGTCCTACTATTTTATCTGTTTCCCAAGTAAAAGGACAAGTCAGACAGCGAGATCGCTTACATTTTCTAGTGCCCTTGTATTCAAAGGGAATTTGAGGAGTAGTACTCTTGAAAGAGCTAGTGACAAGGTGCTGTTTAAGACTTCTATTTTCTGAAGGCCGCCATCGGAGCCGAATCCTAGAAAACTGCTGACGTCTTCAAACTAAAAAAAAATGGTTTCACCTGCACTACTGAAAACGTAGTGTATGCTGTTGGTTGCGAACGATGCCAGATGATCAATGTAGGCGAGACTTGTCGTAGATTGGGTGATCGCTTTGTCGAACATAAACAGAGCGTCAACTATGGAAAAGATTGCCAAGTAGGTTAACATTTTCGGCGATCCAACCACAGCATACTGGACATGCATATAACTGTCCTTTTACAAGCTAGTGCGGGTGAGAAACGACAGTTCCTTGAACAAAAAATTTTCCATTTGCTGGGGACTGTTCGACCCGTTGGCATGAATGCGAAGAATCAGTTCATTTTATGCTTTTACTTCTTTATTTGAAATGACACGATTGCACAGTGCAGAATACAAATGTTTTATTTTCTATTTGGATTACGTCCAAGATTAAACATGATTTTTACAGGTGATTTTTGTTACTACGTTAGGTAGTAGTTTTCTCTTGTATCCTCTACACCTTTCTCCATTTTTCTGTCCCTGTGGCCTCTAGAAGAAGGCCATACTGGCCGAAACGTTTGGAACTTTTCTTCAAACCAGTTTTGGATATTTTAGCTGTTTTTTAGTTTGTATATTTTGTTTATTTATTTTTGATTGTTGCCAGCCATACCATTTTTACTTTGTTTATTTGCATATAAATTTTAAATTAGGGGTTACGCGATAAGATTTTCAACCTATATCTTTCAAAAACTGCATCTTTTATCGACTTTTGTAGCACCAAAACCGGTGCAAGGGGCCGTCTTGAACTTGTTATGAGGTATGAGTAATGCTCATTGTTGAAAGCCTCATGGTGACTTCAAGATGAAGAACAACAATAAAAGCGTTGTTCCATTGCTGTGTTTTACCGTGTATTTGTAGAGATTTTGTCTCATTTGCATTTACTCAATATCCCTTCATTGTTAATTGTGGTGCGTGCAGTGTATTATAAAAGCTACTACTTTACTATATATTAGGTTTAGCAACTATCAAAAAAGTTCATTCAAGTGCAATCTACAGTCGACAGGAAGCATAAATAAACATTACTTTGACACTAAGGTTGTTTAATAAATATCAGTCTTAACTGGAGTTACGAATGTTTCCGCCAACGCAAGGGTTAATTTGATAGATAAATACAAAAAGTTCAAAAATAAGCACCAAAGATATATCAAAAGCAAATGCACACCCAAGCAATCGGACCTAGCTGATATTCGTATTCAGAGATGTAATAGCAGAGAAATTCAACATTATAGGAATGATTTTAACACATGATAGATGGGTTATCTTAAAAATGTTAAATTTATGATTATTTTGTATATATGCCAGATTGGTCCAGTGGTAACACAGGACAGAGTGAGGTGGAATCCATGACAACTCATAAAATGTTTACATCTTTTATACAAAAAACTTGCATTTCTTTTTGATAAGTTAGGAAGAAGGGCGATTTGCTTGTTTAAGCCGTGATCCTAATTATCGTAAAGTTTTATATTTACAAACAAGCATATAAATTTATCCATGGCTTCCAAATGTTTGGTATTATCTGCACTGATGAGAAATAAGTTGTCGAAATACGCATATGGAGAAAATAAATAAACAGTAACTTTGGTATTGTGTTATTTATTACCACCGGGCCGATGCCTCTGCTGGTTGACTGTAAGTCCCCGAGGATATTCACTAGTACTTCGGAGCTTTTTATTTAAATTTGCAATATCTAAATTTAACAAAATTTTGTTTAAAACTAAGGAGTATCTATCTCATGCATAGCTCTGTCCTTGGCTGAATTTTGGCTTTTCCTTTTAGATCCTTTTGGTTATTTGTTCTCTATCAGCATTTACACCTGTTTGGAATTAACGGACTTACGAATGTTTTGGTTTGATCTGCACTGATATAAGTTGTCGGAATGCGCATATGCAGAAAATAAATAAACAGTAACTTCGGTATTTTTATTCATTAGATTTTTACCAATGAAAGTAGAAATGCCCATGCCTTGAGCTTATACTTTCAGTTACAAGATATAACTGTACCTACCTAAAGTAACTGAAGTCACAATTAATATTTGTGACAGATTTAATATGGTTTTAACATTAAAAATAAAAACAGTTTTTAAATTACTTGAATATTTATTTAAAAAAAAAAAATACTAGAGAATGTGTCTATAAGACAGGGATGCCCCGCCGACAAATTTATCACAATAGATAATCTAAGTCAATCAGGCATAAAAATTAGTTCCCCATCACTGAATCATCCGGAAGTACCATTACAGAATATAAATTTGATGAAATATCCCATTAGTACAATGTGTAGTTATAAAGAAATGGACTTGAACGCAAAATTTAACAAAAGTCACTCAAGCGTAAAATATA
This sequence comes from Modiolus philippinarum, assembly GCA_002080025.1. Taxonomy (NCBI): domain Eukaryota; kingdom Metazoa; phylum Mollusca; class Bivalvia; order Mytilida; family Modiolidae; genus Modiolus; species Modiolus philippinarum. The sequence continues at coordinate 19,060 of MJUU01001336.1, forward strand.
GGTAAAAGCTACCTCACTGACAATGTTTTGGGTAGTACTCATCAAGGCAATTGATATGATGAAATATCTAATTGATACAATGTGTAGTTGTTGAGAAATGGACTTACACGCAAAATTTAACAAAAGTCATTCAAGCGTAAAATATAGGTCAAAGCTTTCTAACTGTGTGTTGGGTAGTACTCATCAAGGCAATTAATTTGATGGAACATCATACTGGGATATTCGTAGTTGTTGAGAAATGGACTTCATGAAAAAATTACAAAATGGGACCATACAAAACAGTGATCAACTTATTTCAATTTTCAACGATAACAGCAGGTATATTGACGATATCCTTACTATTGACAATCCCCAGTTTTTAGATTATGTCGACATCATTTACCCACAACAACTGAAACTTAATAAAGCTAATAATGATTCTAAGAATTGCCCTTTTCTGGATCTAACTATCATCGTTGACGCTGGTAAAATAAAAACAAAAATTTACGATAAAAGGGATGATTTTGATTTCAGTATTACTAATTTCCCTTTTCTTGACGGCGACGTTCCTCTAGCCCCATCCTACGGAGTTTATATTTCTCAACTGGTACGATTCGCACGCGTTTGTTCTACTCTTGACGACTTCAATGAACGTAACCTTACTATTACTTCAAAACTTTTGCAGCAAGGTTACAGATTTCATAAATTGTTAAATACATTTAAAAAGTTTTATCGAAGATATGAACATCTGACTTCTAAATATAATGTCACTCGCAAACAGCTTATTTCTAAGGGCATTTCCCATCCTCGATTTTACGGAAATGTTGTTAAAAAATGCCAGAAACTGATTAAAAATCCAGAAAAACTGGGACGTAACTTACATTCTTTACGCAATAGGGGATATCGACAGGATATTCTGCACGTGTCCGTTAAATTGGCTTTGGGATCCAGTGACCTGAGGATTTTACACACATACTGGCCTCTCACTGATACTGCCGATGTCTACTGAAATACATGACGATTCTTTACCAAACCCATTGGGAGTTTTGAATTTGATTTTCCTTCCGTAGTGCGACAGTGTTTTACCAGCGGACTAGGCTCCTTGAGCTAGCCGGCAGTTTAGCGGCGAGCACTCTTTGACCCATCTTTCAAAATTACGTTTTGTCCCCCCATTTTTCTTTTCTAGATTGTGGTCATGGAGTTAGTAGTCTACCTGTATGGGTTTTATTCGTATGACTATTCTACGATAGGGAAACGGGACAGAGAAAGGGGAGGTTTTAACCGCTGGCTTTTGCTAGTGCCGGTACCAAGTCCGGCTGTCCCGAGTTCCTATCGTTGTTTATGTTTGTCTTTTGTATTTTTATTGTGGGTTTTTTTCTTGTGCAGTTCCTATTTACTTTCTGGCATGTGGCTATGTTTTTCGGCCATTGTAGGTGTTTCNTTTTTTTTTCTTGTGCAGTTCCTATTTACTTCCTGGCATGTGGCTATGTTTTTCGGCCATTGTAGGTGTTTCCTCTTATCTTTTTTATTCCATTTAACGCAAAATTTAACAGAAGTCACTCTAGCGATAACTATAGGTCTAAGCCACCTAATTGTCAATGTTTTTGGTAGTACTCATCAAGACAATTAATTTGATGAAAAATAATATTGGTATAATACGTAGTTGTTGAGAAATGGACTTTAACGCAAAATTTAACAAAAGTCACTCAAGCGTAAAATGAAGGTCATGGATCCTAATTGTTGGTGAATCTGGTAGTTCTGATAAAGGTACATATACTGATGCAATATTACCAAAATACTACAAGAGGTTGCCAACATATAGACTTTAACACAAAACTTCACATCGGGACGGACGTACGGACGGACAAGGGTAAATCTATATGCCCCTTCCACTTCGTGGCGGGGTATAATAAAATGATTTGCATAGTGTGTCTATAAATAAACTTGATCATTAGTTGATATGTTCAAATAACATGAATAACTTAACAAGAATGAGATTCACAATCAGAATGCTTGGGAATGTCTGTTTATATATTTCAAATGTCCTTTATGTTATACAACTATGCCTTTGTAATACTTTTCTACATGCTTTGAATACAAGATATTTATTGAGATATTGTACGAAAGCTTATTGGTCAGAGAAGAAAATGATTGTGACTCACAAAAACGATTCTGACTTACAAAAAAATAATTATAACTCACAAAAATTATTACATTAAAAATAAACAACATTTAAGTGAATAACGTTGAGCAGAATTTATATCGACGAGTTGCAAGAAATAATTAACTGTAAAAAAGTATCATTATATATAATTCTTCGAATAAGGAATTATGGTCTTAAAATAATGAAGAAAAGATACCAGGAAACACTTACAATGGCCGAAAATTACAATCACATGCCATAATCTAAAATCGAACTGAACAAGAAAAACAATAGAATGACAAAAGACAAACATAGACAACGATAGCAACTCGTGATAGCCGAACTTGGTACTGGCACTAGCAAGAACTAGCGGTAGGGTTTAATTTGATACCCAAACCTCCCCTTTCTCTATCCTGTTTCCCTATAAAAAACATTCAAACAAGAGGCTCTCAAGAGCCTGTATCGCTCACCTGGGCCATGGCTGACATAAATAAAAGGTATTTTCAACAGGATTCAATGTAAAACGATGTTTCCTGCTGGAGGATGCCTTGAATTGGATGAAGACATGCCAAATCAAATTTTAAGGGGATCACCAGAGGACTTTTGTGATCATGTTTTATATTTCTAATTGGATTAGTGGTTTCAGAGACTTAATTCTTGTAATGGAACCCAATATCTAAATGCTTGTAGCAATATTGGATGAGGTACGGTCCTCCCGGATAGCTTTATTGGAAGGTACCATCAAAGTACCATTGTTTTCTGATTCTTCAGAAAAGATATTTAAATGAGTTTGGATGCATTATCCAATTCGACCCATTTCAGAATAAATTTCAAAAATAATTTTGGCTGGGGTTTCCTTGTTATCTAGGTAATAAATATTGTAGAAATAAAAACATAACAAGCCCCTTTCAAAGAATATTTGGGCAGGGTTTCTTCTTATTAGCTGGTGTTAACATATTTATGAAAACTTAACATAAATTTAGCAAAATACTTTTTTTCTAAAATTAAGGTCTTTCTTGTTTGGTTTCTTTGGCAACCGAAAGCTCCACCATCCATTACAACCCATTACAGAACATAATAAAAAAATTGGGCAGGGGTTCCCCTTATAATCAAGGTATTACATATTGCTGAAATTAAAACATTCAGCGCCCGCCTTTTCAAAAATTTTGGGCAGGGGCTCCAATTGTCATATTACCGATATAGAAATAAAATATCTAGCAGAATACTTTTGTTTCTAAAATTTCAGCTTTCTGGTCTAGTTTCCATGGCAACCGAGAGCTCCAGCATCCATTGCAACCCATATCAGACCACAATTCAAATGAAAATTTGGACAAAGGTTCACCTAAAAATCAAAAGGTCCAATGTAAAAACTATGTTCCCTGATGGCAGCCATCTGAGATGAGGAACGGACCTGCTGAGTACCATTTTTTGATTAGGCATCTAAAATCCACTGTGACGAAGTTTGGTCACAGCTTCGTTATTCGTTTGCCGATGTATTTGGTTCTAACTGGACTAGTAGTTTCTGAGAAGAAGATATTTGAATGTCTTTTCCATATGGTAAAATGTTAAAATTATGTTCATCGCTGGCGGCCATCTTGGATGAGGTACGGACCTGCCGGATACCTTTTTGGAAGGTACAATTGTGACTGAGTTTGGTTATAAAGGGACTTTTAGTTTCTGAAAAGATCTTTGAATGTCTTTTCCATAGGGTCGAATGTTAAAACTATGTTCCCCGCTGGCGGGAGTCTTGCATTAGGTACGAACCTGCCGAATACTTTTTTGGAAGGGACCATCTTATGACCATTGTGTGATCTGGTACTTTTTGAGAAGAAGATCTTGAACGTCTTTTCCATAGGGTCCAATGTTAAAACTATGTTCCGTGCTGGCATCCATCTTGGATGAGATACGGACTTGCCGGATACCTATTTTTTGGATGGGACCATCGAAGGACCATTGTGACTAAATTTGGTTTAGATTTGACTAGTAGTTTCTGAAAAGAATATCTTTGAATGTATTTTTCCATAGGGTCCAATGTTAAAACTATGTTCCACGCGGGCGGCCATTTTGTATGAGGTAAGGACCTGCCGTATACCTTTTTTCTAAGGGACAGTCTAAGACCATTGTGACTAAGTTTGGTTATTATTGAACTGGTAGTTTCTGAGAAAAAGATCATTGAATGTCTTTTCCATAGGGTCCAATGTTAAAACTATTTTCCCCGCTGGCGGCCATTTTGGATGCCGTATACCTTTTTTCTAAGGGACAGTCTAAGACCATTGTGACTAAGGTTAGTTCCAATTGGCCCAGTGGTTACAGAGAAGAAAATCTTTGAATGAAAAGTTTAAGATGGACGGACAGACGGAAGGACGTCGGACGACGGATGCCGGACGCCAAGTGATAACAAAAGCTCACCCTGGCATAGCCAAGTGAGATAATAAAACCTGATACAGGTAGACTACTAACTCCAAGACCACAATCTTGAGAAGAAAATAATAAGACAAAACGTAATTTAGAGAGATGGTTCAAGGAATGCTCGTAGCTTAACTGCCGGCTACCTCAAGGAGCCTAGTCTGCTTGTAAAACACTGTAACACAACGGAATGAAAATTAAACTCAAAACTTCTCGAAGGGTTTAGTAAAAAATCATCATGGAAATCAGAAGACATATGAAGTATGAATGAGAGGCCAACATCTTAAGGTCATTGGATCCCAAAACTAATTTAACGAAATCATGAAGCATATTCTGTCAATATCCCCAATTACTTTAAGAAGGTTTTTTCTGGATTTTTTAAAGTACAAATTTACCGTATCTACTACTTGCTCTTCATTTAAATCTTTTGCAAGGATCTCTTTCCTGTCGTTAATCTTTTCAGCTGCAAATAAATAACTAATAATTAATGCTAATTCGATTTTATAAAGTGCCGGGAATGCAACATTTGATCGGTGCGTTAATTGTTTGATTTAAGTAAAATCAACGAAATCATATGCAGGAAATTGTCACCTGCCTCATATGTAAATATCTACTTCTCTGGGTCTTAGTTTGCACCAAGGCCAATATGAAAATCCCAAAGCTTATGGCGCATCTACAATTCTATATCAAAATTAAATTCCTAAATAAAAAATGTAGGAAGAGTTTGAGTGTGACGGACGGATGAACGAACGGAAGAAGAGACAGACAAATGGTTTAGCAATATCCCGAACGAAAAGTGCGGGATAAAAACATTTCTAAATAAATCCGATCTGTACACATTAAGATTAATGTCGCTCTTAACAAAATAGCGGTATAATAAGAATATGAATGTAGCCCCCCCCCCCCCAAAGTTTTTTGCGGAGGGAAAGTTGTATAGGGTACCTTTTAAGGTAACTTTTCTTTAACTTGTAATTTTTATCTTTGAAATAGTTTTCAGTGACTATTTTTAGAGAATGAGTTACCTTATTAATATACATCGGCGAACGAATACCGAAGTAAGATCGAGGAAAGGGGAAATTCTAAAATCGTAAATCCAAAATCACGGCAATGCACAGCAACACGAATTGAGACAGTATGACAAAGACAAAACAAATGAACAAAAATGAACGAGAACGCCACAAAACTACAGCACTAGCAGTGTGAGCCCCTATAAAAACTGAGGTATCATCAGGTGCTCCGGAAGGGTAGGCATGATCTGCTCCACGCTTGGCACCCGTCACACTGGCAGTGAAAAGTCCGCTTTTGTCACAGTCGGTGTTAGTCAGTCCGGTAACAAACTCTGGATCTACCCGAAGATATCTGTTCTCATTTGTGAAACAGAAGCATTGTAATGGCCCGTCAAATCGCGGTGACGACCATAAAACTTCTGTAGTGACAATTGCAACAGTGACTGAACATACCCTTGATGTTTAAGTTTTTGAGACATTAATTTCGCTGTGCTGACAAAATCGCTGTACAAACTACAGGCACGGCAATAGCGAATGAGTTGTGAAATGTACACGCCAAATGCCGGGAATATTACTGCTAAAAAAACGGGAAGTTCACCATTGGAAAGTCGAAATCATCACGCTTGTCAAGTTTTGTTTTCAAACGTCCAGAGTTGTCACTGTAAAGGTATAGGTCCAGGTATGAAGCAGATGATGGTGTATCAGTGGTCTCTTTAATTTCGAGTTTTTTGGGGTATATAAGATGAAGCTAAGGTTATCCTTAAATTGAGGATTGTTCAATTGTTAATATAATCATAATCCCTCTTAAAAATTAAGCACCCGTTCTCCCTACATTTGAAATATTGGAGTGACTGACATTTTAGTAATATCAAATTATTTTTAAATACCTCCTTAGTGATTTCTATGCATCAATTCATTTATTGCTTTGCAATTGCTTATAATTAATATTTCGTTGTAAATTTTGTTTCAAATGGGTCTTGTACTTTCGTTGTCTTAATAAATGATGGTGTGGTTTATTGCATATCTAGTTTTCTTTTAGTTCAAAATGAAATAATTGACGTTAAAAATCAAAATACATATATGGAAGATCAAGAATGAAATAATCTTTATGCAAATGTAAAACAATAACACTTTTTGATAATTATTTGAAAATCTAAATGGTCCTTTTTTGAATTGTAAAAAAAAACAGGAACATAATCAGTCTCTATTTTGTCAACTCGCATTCAAATACATCTGTTCAGATGAACCTTTTCCACTAACTCTTATCGATTTAAAGTATGATATGATGAAACACAAATATATATATCTCACGACAAAGTACAAAAACTCCTAAACGAGTCATCATTTTTCCGAAGATGAACAGACGGACGAACGGACAACATGATAACTATGTACCGGGTTTCCCATTTGAGCAATCAAATTTCAAAATAGCTAGTGCACAATTGCAATATACACTAAATATTATGTGAAAGAAGGGGTCAGAGAGGAGTTGTATACTTATGCTGGCTCCCAATTTGATTCAATAAATAAAAAAAACTCAAATCAATTTTCAAAGTAGATGGTGCATAATTGCAATATGCACTGAACATTCTGTGAAAGTTTCGGTGAATTTCACTCAGTGGTCTATACTAGTAGGAGTTGTTGCCACAAAGAAGGTATACCTATTGCAGGCTCCATATTTAGTTAAAAAAATCAATTCAGATTTCAAAAATGCTAGTGCCTGATGGACCAAATGCACTGACCATTCTGTGAAAGTCCCGGTGAATTTCATTCTGTTGTCTAGCAGGAGTTGTAGCCACAAATGTGTACCCCTATGGCGGGCTCCCTATCTGTTCCCAGAGAAAAAAAATCAAATCAAATTTCGAAATAGTGAACATTCTGTGAAGTCCAGTGAATTTCATTCTGTAATCTAGGAGTTGTTGCTACATAGTGTGTACCCTTTTGGCAGACGGAATAACGACTGCACAGATGAACGGCCACCATATCAATATCTACCATCCCGCAAACGGAGGGTATATACATTTTTTTAAATCAAATAAAATGTCAAATAGTTGTTGCACAACTGCAATATGTACTGAACATTCTGTGAAAGTTTATCAATTTCATCAAGTGGTCTAGGAGGAGTTGACGCCACAAAGTAAGTACCCTATGGCAGACGGATGAACTCAACCATTTGATTTTCAAATACTTGTTGCACAATGGCAATATATACTGAATAATCTGTGAAAGTTTCAGCGAACTTCATGAAGTGGTCTAAAAGGAGTTGACGCCACAAACAAAGTATCTGACGACAGATCATTTGATTCTTTAATGAGTAAAATTTATCCGCTCCCTATTTAATTCAACAAATAAAAAATAACTAAAGTTTGTAAAATTTTAGAATAGCTGGTGTACAATGGCATATGCACTAAACATTTTGTGAAAGTTTCACTGAATTTCACAAAATGGTTAAGGAGGAGTTGTCGCCACAAAGTGTGAACCCCGAGGAGGGTTTCCCATTTGAGTAATCAAATTTCAAAATTGCTAGTGCACAATTGCAATATACACTAAATATTATGTGAAAGAAGGGGTCAGAGAGGAGTTGTATACTTATGGCTGGCTCCCAATTTGATTCAATAAATAATAAAACAAAATTTTAAATCAATTTTCAAAAAAGATGGTGCATAATTGCAATATGCACTGAACATTCTGTGCAAGTTTATCAATTTCATCAAGTGGTCTAGGAGGAGTTGACGCCACAAAGTAAGTACCCTGTGGCAGACGGATGAACTCACCCATTTGATTTTCAAATACTTGTTGTACAATGGCAATATATACTGAATATTCTGTGAAAGTTTCAGCGAATTTCGTGAAGTGGTCTAAAAGGAGTTGACGCCACAAACAAAGTATCTTACGGCAGATCATTTGATTCCTTAAATGAGTAATATTTATCCTCTCCCTATTTAATTCAACAAATAAACTAGAGGCTCAGATACTGAGCCTGTATCGCTCACCTGACAAAGATGCTTTTAAGCCGTGCCTATGCTGATGACCAAATATGTTTTTCCTTTAGGGTCTAATGTTTAGCTATGTTCTCCTCACATCCATGTTTTTGTTAGATTCAATTGAAATAAGTACTCTTTGTTAATATAATTCCATTCATAACTCCAATACAGTTAAGTTAAATTTGCTTTTAATGGTTTCAGAGTAGATCATGAAAATGAAAATTTTCCCATAGGGTCCAATGTTAAACAATTTTCGTGCTGGCGGCCATGTTTTTATTGATCCAAAAGAAAATAGCAATCTTCGTTGAGGACCTTCCATACATCATTCCTGTAAAGTTTGATTGAATTTGCTTCAGTGGTTTCAGAGGAGAAGATAGGTTCCAATGTTAAACTATGTTCCGTGCTGACGGCCATGTTTTTTATTTGATCCAAACGAAATGAGCAATCTTCATTGAAGACCTTTAGTACATCATTCCTGTAAAGTATGGTTGAATTTGCTTCAGTGGTTTCAGAGGAGAAGACGATTTGTGTATTTTCCCATAGGGTCCAATGTTAAACCTAAGTTCAGCGCTGGCAGCCATGTTTTTTATCGGATCCAAACGAAATGAGCAAACATTGTTGAGGACCTTTAGTACATCATTCCTGTAAAGTTTGGTTGAATTTGTTACAGCGGTTTCAGAGGAGAAGATGAAAATGTGATTTTTCCCATAGGGTCCAATGTTTAACCTAAGTTCTGCGCTGTCAGCCATGTTTTTTATCGGATCGGGACAAAATGAGCAATCTTTGTAAACGACCTTCCATACATCATTCCTGTAAAGTTTGGTTGAATTTGCTTCAGTGGTTTCGGAGGAGACAGATGAAAATTTGATTTTCCCATAGGGTCCAATGTTAAACTATGTTCCGTGCTGGCCACCATGTTTCTTATCGGATCCAAACAAAATGAGCAGTCTTTGTTGAAGACCTTTAGTACATCATTCCTATAAAGTTTGGTTGAATTTGCTTCAGTGGTTTCAGAGGAGAAGATGAAAATGTGATTTTTCCCATAGGGTCCAATGTTAAACCTAAGTTCC